>JBAMJV010002830.1:0-71926 GCA_037951105.1 Echinarachnius parma | reverse complement strand
CCACGCACACGTGCCAGAGCGCTCCACTGTGCATGCACAAAAAAGTACGACGATAGCTACTGTGTGGCTAAAAATATCGGGACTGCAAAACCATGCATAATGTCCATGTCAACAACTTTATCAACACTCGCACACAAGAAAATGGCAATGAAACGATCAATAAAAGTATGTAGAATTCAGAAAAATTATCATCTTTCACATACAAAATTTTCGAAATATCGAAAACTTACCTTATAAACGGCATCCCGAATAGCTCAAAATCCATTTTGGCGAAAAACAGCAGGTGAAAAAGACCTTCTTTCACAAGATTTTGTCCAAAGAGTCGCGTATCGAATTTGGTATCAACGTGTAGAATGGGCGTTCAGAAAGCCAATGACGTAAGCATAAAAATTAATTGTGGGAAGAGAATGCAGCGAAAAGGGTAAACCCTGTGCTATGTCCAGACCGATACCGCTCCGATACCACATTTTCATGGCATGCATAATCGACCCAAAAGCCAGCCAAGTCTCGTAATGAGATGCATGCGCACGCGATCAATGACGTCATGCATACATTATCGTTCGCGAAAGGTACCGCTCGCTGGCTATGTGCATAAGGAAAGTGCCATATCAGCGATGTACCTACCTGATGCCATCTACCGACAAGACATCGCGCAGGAAGTTTGCTCTTGAATACTAGTGCATGACTATTCAGACGTGTCCGTATATTGCGCTATTCGATCCATGAGTCTTTGCTTCACCGCCGCGACGAAACACGTGTTATTCTATGAGAGACCGATTTTCTTTGCGATGGGGTTTTATAGCGGGTTGTAAGGCGTGCACGCTTCGGACGTAATAATCGATATATGAAGGGCGTATATACTCAAAATACAAATTTACTAAAAAGTAAAGAGTCTCCTTTTAAGAATTTGAATAGTTTACCTTCCGATTCCGATCAAAACTTGAAATGACACAAATCTGAATGATGATGATCAGACTCAAATTAGGTAAACTATTCAAATTCTTAAAAGGAGACTATTTAGTAAATTTGTATTTTGAGTAAATACGCCCTTCATATATTGATTATTACGTCCGAAGCGTGCACGCCTTACAATGCGCTATAAAATCCCATCGCAAAGCAAATCGGTCTCTCATAGAATAACACGTGTTTCGTCACGGCGGCGAGCGAGGCGGTGATGCAAAGACTCAGGGATCGAATAGCGCAATATACGGACGCGTCTGAATAGTCAATGCTCGAAATTAACTTTTTTTTGCTGGTGGCCCGGTCGGGCCAGTAAAATTAGTATTTTTCCAAATTTGGTGGCCCGAAACCCAAAACTACTGGCCCGAAAAAAATAAGGAAAAACAAAAGTAAAATGAATACAATAACCATATAGTTTCAGGGTACTAGGCAATACTTTTTATTTTTCATTCCCCTTTGTTTCATTGTAAGATGAATTAAATAAACATGAAATAGGATGAATGTGTGTGTGTCATGTCTTTTTATTCATTGTCTTCATCAAAAAATCACAGCGATTGAATATACACGAGTGACAATTTGACTTCCAGTCATACATAGTCGGGGTCTAGGTGACAAAACAAAAATGGTAGAAAAAGAGAAAATTCAATTTGACTTCAAAATTCTGTGCAGTGTTGTCTGAACACCTTAGACAAAAGACATATTTTAAAATTGTGATATACATGTATAGTAGTAATATATGAATATTCATGAGCAGCATATATGAATAGTCTTGATGCTCATATATGCAAAATACACGAAATAACTGAAATTACTAACAACGATTTTTAATATGAAACTTTTTTATAATAACAACTGGTTAGAAAATGAGTACTGCTGCTCAAGAATGTATGAGAATTAGCAGCAGTGTTACTTGCTCAATTAACTTGCAACTTTTTAACTAACCAATATTTTGTATGTGAGAAAAGGGTATAAGTTGCTGAATGCTACATTTAAAAGCAAGCTCTTGTCATGTCTAGACAGGACTAAACATGACTACAGGGTATCTAAAACTAAACAATTTTTTTTTTTTTTTTTTTTGCTGGCTGATCGGGCCACCAAACTTTGAAATATGAGTTTTTTACTGGCCCGACAGCAAGTTTTGGTGGCCCCGGGCCATCGGGCCTATGCTAATTTCGAGCATTGGAATAGTTATGCACTAGTATTCAAGAGCAAGCTTCCTGTGCGATTTCTTGTCGGTAGATGGCATCAGGTAGGTACATCGCTATTAAACGCTGTAACCGATCATCGAATCGGCATGCCGATCACGATCCGATCATACATGATCGGACCGTTTTTGCCGATTTCCGATCATGCAGAAAAATCGGAAGATCGGATCGGCAAAAAATAAATAAATAAAAAAATAATCTTTTTTTTTTCTTTGGAAAATGATCCCCAAAAACATATTTTTGGGAAAATAAATGAATACCAAAGCAACATATATCCATATGAATAAGCCCAAGGTAATCTTGTATGGGTATGCTTTCATTTCAAACTGATTACCTCTCCTTTTACAAAATTACTCACGGCGATTCTAAGCTCAGTCCCATGTGATTAATTTGGCGTAACCTTTTAGCACATGTAAAATATCTTCGAGAATTTACCAATTTTTCTTCAAATCAACTTTCTTGTAAACCCTCTTCCAAAAAAGAAGCCTCTTCCCGACGCAAAATTTTGTGTTGTATTAATTATATTATTACCGAACGTGAATGTTTTGCATGGGAATATCATTGACATGCGCGCTGCCACAGATGGGCGGCAAAACGCGCGTAAAACGCCTCAGGACGCTTATTTTCTTCGGGAAATGATGGACATTTTTTGCTGAACATCCATTTATTATCCTCCGTTAATGCCGACTGTCAAATTCAACTTTCAAATTTCGAACATTATTCCTAGGCTATGCCTATCATGCCTATGTGAATTTACATGTCCGGTAATACGACACGTTCGGTTATATAACACCTTTATTTAATAATTAATTGAGCACAATTTTCATAATCAATCAATGAATCATGATTGATATTTGATTTTGATAATGTTGATTGTTGATAATCATCTCTAACTATAGTCGGCGGTGTTGTTGTTTGATGACAATCAGTCAAAGACAAAGGTGAGTATTGTTTCCAATTAAATTTCTCTTCATTATTCATATTTTTTCATATAATATCCATAAAAGATATGACAATGGCACCGCTAAGTCATACCTGAACTTTCATGTGTTAAATACTTTGTATGAATGATCTATCATTTTAAAGGCAATTTTCCAAGCTTTAACACGATTCCAATATCAACATATGTTGAATATTGTGGATTTATAAGCTATCAAAATCCGGTATGGAATAAATGGTAAATGAGTTCACATTTTACTCAGATTAGTACCTTTATTTTCCATTATAATTTCAAAATTCATTAATAAAATACTGACTTGTCTTTTCAGAACAGCCCAAATCGAGCTCGGGTGGATCTCACCTAGACGTTGCAAGGATCAGGAGAGCTGAGCATCTGGCAGTGACATCATGTCGTCGTTGGATCAGCTTCCCTCGGTGGTGTCGCAGTCCTCCAAGATGGAGGCTCCGAGCCAGAGTAGCAAGAGGGAGGACTGGCGCAAGGCCAAGGAGCTGGAGGAAGCCAGGAAGGCTGGAACGGCTCCTGCACTCGTGGACGAAGAGGGAAAGTGAGTTCTCAATGTTCTTCTTATTACAGTCAAATCCGTGTATAGTGACTACTAAGGGAAACAAGAATAGTCGCCACTGTAGACAGGTGATCTCAATATACAGGTTCCAAAACATTACTTTTCTCTGCAGGGGATCATTTCGGTGGTAACTATAGGCAGGTTGGCTGCTATAGCATATTTACAGAGGGCCACTAAGACAGGTTTAAAGTGATCCATTAACTTTCAAATGTCTCCCTAATTATGGAGATATATTTAAGATTGAGACGCTTTAGACAGTCTGATTTAGACTGTATTCAAGAGTATCTAAATTCGGAGGCTAAATGCTCCAAAGTATCCGAATTTGGATACTTCATGTGAACGATCAGGATAAAATCAGACATTGATTTATTATTTTTACACTATAAAATCTCACATATCATTAGCAATAATCTTCCAATGATTATTGGTATATGATTGAAGTCTCAAATACCACTTTTGGGGAAAAATATAAAGTTAATGGATCGCTTTAACCATACTCTTTTCATTCTGTCTTCTTGAAGTTCTTACCCTCCTACCTCTTCCTGCTCTTAACTTCTAATTATTCTCAAGTTATTTATCTTCAAATCTTGCAACTTGATTTTCTTCTTCTATATTACAACAGATGTATGTGGTTCAATTCCTCTATTTTAATATAAATTGTTTATTTATGTGTGACATTATCTTTTTAACTATATAATAGTACATGTACTTCAATGACTAGATGTATCCTTTACATATACATATAATTATATGGAATGAATATTTAAATCCAATACTGGAACTTACCTTTTTCTTTCTTTGTGGTTTCCAGGGATATCAATCCACATATTCCACAGTACATTGCAACCGTCCCGTGGTATGTTGGCATCGACACACCAACCCTCAAGCATCAACGGCCATCTAACAAGCAGATTGATTATTCCGAAATCAGCGATTGGTACAAGAAAGGAGTTAAAGAGGTGAGTTGCAGTTGTAGACATTGGGGCAACCTAAATAGCTTTGTGAGCACTTCTAAAATGCCATTGATGCAAACATATATTTTCCTGAATGAGCAACCAAATAAAATGAATATATTATATTTTATTTGTTTGGGGACAATTCAACAACTCTGGTTTGCAGCATGCAAATTTTAAGAGACTATATCTTGCCCAAACATTACCACAAGTTTAACAAGTTAATTTTGTGACTTGCACTAGGAATAATATATTTAGAAAACTATATATTTGTAAAAGTTGAACTATGCTTCAGCTTGTGTCATATATTTCTGTTTTGGAAATTCATTCTTTTTGGTATGCTCATGATAAAAATCAATGTTAGAATTACAATGACATATATGCACATTTGCGTAAAAAAATGATGTGGGAAGTGCATGGGCTCGTTATAAGTTTCATGGAGATATTTTATGTTGTTACATCTTCAATAAAGATAAGTTAAAACTTCATGCATGGAAAGACGAAGCTTAATATTCCCCATCTGTATGATGTGCCTTTCTATTCCGATTGGGTTATCATGATGTTATTAACCCTGGCTAGCCACTTCATTGATGAGCAATGCTCTACGAGCAGACCTTGTATAATGCATAAGTAACATTAGTTACCCTACTCCTATGCCAAGTGCCTAGCTATAAGGAGGTAGGTAACTTTGTTCTGATGGTCTTTGGTATGACCCATTCGAGCAGGGGGAAATTAAAATGTTTTTCGGGGGCTACTTTTCAAGCTTGCATGCATGAAAATAACACTCCAAAACTGAATTTGCTCTGAGCCCCTGTGTAATTTTTCACTGGGGTCGAGGCTGCTGTATGCAACTAAAAATTAAAGAGGCTGTAATTATATATATAATTTTTATATTTGTTCTTTCTTTTGTAATTAAATGTCCATTTCTGCAGGGGTCTATCGCTACCAAGTACAGGAAAGGTGCCTGTGAGAACTGCGGCTCCATGACGCACAAAAAGAAAGATTGTGTCGAGGTAAGTTATTGCTCTTGCTTCTGCATCTAATACTACCTCTATATTGTTTTGTAGTTACATTTTTGTAGAATTGTAGGTTAATTGTGTAGAGCGCATTGAGAATCTTAATACATGGATTGTTATGCACTTTATATGGCCCACATATTATACCTCTGCCAACGAAGTGGCAGGATGGTAATGTTTTTAATAGTACATAGATTAATATAAAGTTTGTTTCTGTTTTTTTCCCTCATTAATGTAGAGGCCAAGAAAGGTTGGAGCCAAATTCACGGGAGAGAACTTTGCCCCAGACGAGCACTTGCAGCCCTGCCTGGAGTTTGACTACGACGGTAAGCGAGACAGATGGAATGGCTATGACCCGGAGGAACATGAGGCTGTCATTGAAGAGTATGCAAAGATGGAGGAGGTACGTATGTTCATAATCCCTTTACATAGCTGCCAACTGTTACGAAAATTCGTAATTGTTACGAATTTCCCACCCTCTTTACGAAATTACGAATACTCCTATAATTACGAATTTTGAAAAGAAAAAAAGAAAAAAAACATTTTTTTTTTTTTTTTTTTCCGTTTTCACGTTTTTAAACGTATAGAGACAACGTTTAAACGTAAATCTGACCAAATCATACCTAGTAATTGTGCAAAAATGATGAAAAATAGGGCCATGGACGCCGGCCGCAATGGACTCCGCGCTTCACGCTTCAGAGCCCTAAAGCGAGCCCTGGACCCCGGCTAAAGGGACTTCGCGCTCGTGATGTGTGCTTCGCGCACATGATATTCAGTTTTGCTTAAATGTTACTAATTTAAAATTCCAAATGTTGGCAGCTATGCCTTTATGTGAATGAACTGGAATAAACTGGTCCAAGTTAGTTTTGTTCCAACCAAATTTTTTCCAAAAGACGCATGCAACTTCAAAGAAAAACTAACATGAAGAATGGATGCAATAACGTAATAGCGTTGAAGAATTATCGCAACAAAAGATGACAAAAATGTCAGAAACCACTACGCCCGGCTCCGCCACCTTCAAGGCCTGAATAACATCTCTATTATGTAATCTCTTGTGTAATTCCTCGTTCCATGTACCTGGCTGAAACACATTTTATTTATTTATGAGGTTGTATCCAGGGTCTGTTTCATAATTGGCTGTTTTAATTATATCTTCCAACTTCTTTCAAGCAACTGTTGTTTTTATGTTTGATTTGTTTGTTAATGTCACAAACCATATTCTGTTCAATTCTCAGGCCAAGAAACAAATCAATGCTAAGAAGCTTCAAAAGGAAATGATATCAGGAGAGATCGAAAGAGAGGTAAGAGTTATATGAAGAATCAAGGTTTAGAACCCCATCTAAGAATAATACCTTTAAACCTTTAATTTCTATTATTAAAGGGGTAGTTTAGTTTTGGTAGAGAGGGCGCTGCACATCGCAATTTTTTTGTGAGGTAATGAAAAACTGAGTGTCGAATTTGAGAGAACATGCAATTTTAATGGCAGAATAAACTTTATTTGGTCAAAATCGACCCAGAAACGGCTGAAATATCAATAAATATATCTGATCTTATAATTATTTGGGGCCCAAATAATTAGATGATTTTTTGAAAAAATAAAAAAAAAGTTGCACTTTTTCAAACAATTTTAAAAGTGTTTTTTAAATGGTTGTTGATGATCTCGCTATTTAATCATTATATCAACAAAACATCACATGTATAATTTTGGTTGAAAATGGTTGAAACCAATGCCTTTTAAAAAAGCGCCCTCTTGTGTTTTAATGGCTCTTTTTGAATGATAACAGGCGTTTTACTTGGTCGTTTGTAATTTTGTATACCTTTTGAGCATGGTGGAGTTATAACTATTAGTTTATAATGTTACTGTGCAGGTTTTGGCTACTAAAGTTCAGCCTTACCAAAACTAAACTACCCCTTTAACTTATGTGTATTTCCAACATTGTCACGTTGTATTTTTAAAGGTTTTTACAAAATACTGTTCTCCAAATGGTGGCTGTATTAATTCTGGCTCTCTGACTTTGCTTTTATAGCAACTATATACAATAATGTTTGACATATTTTCATGAGAAATGATAGAGAAAAATGCTAAGAGCATTTTGGAGAAAAAAAGTATCTTGCAAAATAAATAAATATATTATATTACTAATTTAAAGGCAAATGCCAGTAATGAGAAACGCCCCACACGCAAAAAATGAAATGTACAATCTTATTACCAACCATGTGAAAGAATATAATTTTACTAACATGGGGTTATAAACATTTGGCCAGGAAACCGCCTACTATTGGATATATTTGCAAAGTTATAAAACTGATTTACAGTAAATTGATCGCCAACGCGGAATCGCGCATACGCTACGTGCAAAAGTCCACGTGGAACGCAAATGGTTTCCGGTATGCGGCCATTTGATTTTTCCGATATTTCTGCGTGTAACGATGCTTAGGTTCGGATTTTACCACACAAGTTCTTTTTAAATATTGATCAATTATTGTGGCCAATATAAATGTTTTCTGTAACTTTCCCAAAACTGTTATTCATCTTTAACAAAATCAAAATTATCATTGATACAGTTAAGATAAGGGATTTTCTTGAAGATTATCATGCGTGGAGATGTAGAGGGCACTGTTTCTAATTTGAGGTTTTTCCCCTTACGTTTTGTTGTTGATAATTAATAAATTATTGGAGGTACCCCCCATGCCCCCCCCCCCCCCCTTTAATGTTCTAATGTTGGTGATTGTTTGTTGCTGCCCTCAGGAGCGTGAGAGTGATGACAGTGATGCAGACGAGGACAAGTATGCAGACCACGTGGACATGCCCAGGTACAAACTTTGACAGCAAGAGGTTGGTCACTTGGATTTTTACAGATGGGCAATTCCAAGCAAAGCGTCACGGCGTTACCAAATATTCAAACATTCCCCCCCTTTGCTATTTGAATCCTTCCAATATATGAAGAGCTCAGTTCCAAAAGGCCCTAAATCCACTTTCCATTAAAAATTGAGCTAACGATATATCTACATTTATAAGCTACGTAGCTATCTAGGAATCTACATTTTACGACAAATTACTCACCTCAAAATAAAAAATATAGAAAGCTCCAATTTTCATATTCCTATAGGCAAGTGTACAGGAGTTGGGCAAAGAAACCTGTTTTCCTTGAAGTTAAAAAAGTGGATATAGCGCCTTTAAAGCTCTTCATATACATGGATATAATGATAGCATAAATATTTGAAGGATTCCAATGCCCAAAGGCATATTTTGTGGTCACACTGACATTTTGTTCATGTTTGCTTGGAATCGTCCAGATGTGTTCAATCAGTTATAATTGTATGTCTGGGACTACCCTTTATCATCACCAATGCAGGAATTAATGTTTAATTTTAGGGGGCTACTTTTTCCAATCTGATGGATATCCTGATTTCAGGGGGCTATTTTAAAAATTAGAGGGCACAATCACCCTCAGCCCCCATGTATTTCCTACCCTGATCACCATCCGAGAGACACAACCCAGGTTCCAACCCAGGCCGACTGCAGAGAGCAGAGCTCTGACCACTAGATCAGATCTCCTCCTCATTTTATCTATAGATATTTAAAATGGCAGCATGGTTATAGCTGTATTTTGTTCATTCATTTCTTTAATCAAAATAACATGGTTTATTTACTACATTTCGAGTAGCAAATAGTAATTTATCTTTGTGACGTGCAACATCATTGCCCTCCCCCCCCCCCCCCCCCAACAAAAATATAGGTTTTCCCGCTCAATTTCGCGATTGTGTCAATCGAATTGATAATAGGAGCAAACGAATTCGCGCGATTTGCGATCGCCGTACCAAAGCATTATTCGAATTCGTTAATAGGCATTCAAAATCACGCCCGGAGCAAACGAATTCGCACAAAGCGCATACCATTTCGTCAATGGTCTTTCAAATTGACACGTAGTATACGTAGACGTCTCTTCGGTCAATCGAATTCGTGAAAGGGCAGCCAATTTTCAAATTACTGCTTTCGATTTAAGAAATGTAAAGATAGATCAGCAATAAATTGGCTAAAAGCAGTGGCGTTTGTATTCAGGTAAACTTAATTCATATTCAGACAACGCATGTTATATTTGGGAAAAATCAAGTCATAAATTATTCGTGAAATTTATAAAAGGAATATAATTTTGATAAAGGTAAATTTTGCTTGTAAGGTAAGAATGAGAAAATGGAATTCGGGGAAAAGGACCCTGGCCATCTGGAAATATATAAAATAAAATGCTTATAAGCTTCATGTATATCTTTGTTTTCTATAAGATTCCCCTTTGGCTTATGATGTATTGTTTGTCAACTTATAGGGGTGGGGAGGGGTGATTGTGCCTCCTATATAGCTCTGTGCTGAAGCGTATATCAATGTTCATTAAAGCTAAATGGGGATGTAGATGATATATATTACAATTGGAAAATCTTGATGATAACAAAATACATGTAAATACATCATTTTGTAAAAATGTACATCATTTTGTAAAAATGTTCAAACTTAACAAACCGCACAATGTCCTTTCCAGGGCAAAAGTAAAACATTATTGTTCCCAGTTTCGTGTGTCATATCATAATTATATATATATTCAGACAATTAAACAGGACGAAGAATTGTATGTATATTTACGGACGACTGAGAAATGCATACATATGTCTCCCATGAAAGTCCAAGGCCCCGAAAGTCCCCCCCCCCCCCCCCCTCCCCTACATATACACAAATGTACATATATGTACATAGCATCCGCGTTATCTAAAATGAATGACGAAATGTTACAATTGTTTGCCCCGAAATGAAATCGAATGCTCCAAACGTGCTCATCAGGCATGACCGGCCATGCCGCGTTAAATTGTATGAACCAAGTTTACATTTGGCTGCACATTCGCGAAATCGATTGCCCATAAATGAACTTCTGTGTCTATTCGCGAAATCGTATGCGTATGCATGAATTCGCTTGCACTTATTCGGAATTAGAAAAACCGATACCAACGATACTGCGGCAACGCGCGAATTCGAATGCCCCTAAATGAATTCGATTGAGAAAAGTGCAAAATTGAGCGGGAAAACCTATAAATAATAATTGTAGCTGTCCAAGCAATTTGTTTTTATTTAGTTTTTTTATTTAATTGTATGGCCCATATACTTCATACTGTAGGTGCTAATGTGTTAAAAAATAAAAATGTTAATGCTACTTTTAATAATGCTACTGCATATCTGTCTACATTGTGCATATATTAATAGCATATGAGTAATATACATGCTATTTTGTATAACTTTTGCTTACTATTTCTTGCAGACGTATTACAGTGAGGAATCTGCGTATACGTGAAGACACAGCCAAGGTATGTAGAATTTATATAGGATGTATGTAGAAATCCTACAAAATTTGTACCTGGGCCCCATTTCATGAAATGTTAACAATTGTAGTATATGACCAACTACTGTAACTTAAGTGCGAACAGCCAGTCAATATAAAGCATTATTTACCTCACTTTGAGAATCCTGCAGTCTGATTGGTTGAACGAGCGATCATATTTTTCAATATTGACCACTCAGCAAACAAACATATAATGAAACAAAACAAACAAATTGGGCTCTGGGCGATTATATTTGGGCTTGCAATAGTTGTTAATACGCGTAATCATGAATAGAAAGGTAGCGCAATATGCACATATTTTTTTGATTTTTGATATTTGTTTAATGTTTCAAATATGATGTACGGAAGGTTAAAATCACCAACTGGTCATGGAAGAAATATGATATAAATTTACAATATTTATGGTTTTGTAGAAAACAGGGAACCAGCATAGACAGGCCGATGGTCTCTTGGTCCCTCACATCCCTGCATTACCTATTTATTTATCTTTGTTGCTGTTGTACAATATTTTTGTCATTACAGGTTGTGTATATTACAGGTCGTATTTTTATGATTTTGTATTTGATTGTTTTGTTGTGATTTTATTGGATGTGAAATAAACTGAAATTAAAATTGAAAACTAAAAACGTTGTTTTCTTTCCACAGTACCTGTACAACTTGAACCCCAACTCAGCATACTACGATCCCAAAACCAGGTCCATGAGGGAGAACCCATTGAGGGAACAGGGAGCTCGGCCCGACGAGTAAGTCACACATTTTAGTCCTGCTATAATTCATAATTATATTATATAATAATATTGCTACTTGCAGGAAGTTGTATGATGATGAATTCATAATTATGTCTCTGCAATGAAGTGGCCGAAGGCATTATGTTTGTGGGTTGTCCGTCCATCCATACATATGTCTCGTTCTCGTGATTGCTTTATCTCAAGAACCTATTGACGGATTACCATCATCTTTGTCATTGAACATCATTACCAACTAGGTACATGTATGCATCTTGAGGAGCCAATGAGGGTCAAATGTCAAAGAAACAGAAGACTAGGGAAGGGAGATTTTGGGAAACTATCCATGATGAGACGAGATATCATCTAGAGGAAAAAAGACAATTTTTAATTGAACATTTATTAATTGATAGAACTTGCATATACGTATGTGTAATTTTTGCCGCCTAAACAAAAATAAAGTTAAGGGAGAGCCCTGCATAGGCAGGTTGAGTGCTATAGACAGGTTGCCGCTAAGACACGTTTGACTATATACAATTTGTTTTGATTTTGTTTTTTGTAGACTCAAATTTGCAGGGGATAACTTCATCCGGGCTGAAGGAGACACAGTGTCCATGGCTAAAGCTCAATGTGAGTGCATGTTTTTCTTATAAATATTGATTTTGTTTTATTGCTTGGTCTGCTTAATATCCTATGCGAGGGTCATAACAAATTATATTATATGACCTATAAAGATACTGGTGTGCGATTGGTCAAAATGCTGTCACGTGACCATCGCTACAAGGATGAGAAGCGTTATATTGACCGATATTAGCATCCTGGCACGCGCAGCGTTGTTAAGCTTTCTACGGAGATTGCGCGATTCGAAAGTAAATTTGAAAGGAAGGTCGAATAAAGAAGCATTTTGCGCAGCATTTCGATAACAACACACTGTTCTACTGGAAGGATTTCGATTTAATCAAATGATTTTCCCTTGTCCATAATTTTATTTCAACACCAAATTTATATTTATCTTGATTTGTATCTATATAGGTCATAATATAACAGATATTGACTTTTTCCTTCGGGAACCATATTACATTTCATTTCCCTTGGGGAGTTATATTTTTGTCTCGGAATACTACATTTTTCCTCAGCGCTACGCGCTTCGGAAAAATATAATGTCCCTCGACACAAATATAACTTCCCTCGAGGATCTCAAATGATATATTGCCCCTCAAGACAGTCGATATCTGTATAATATAACATGATGACGTCATAATGTAGTGAAACAGAGCACTTCTATTGGTTATTCTTGAATGCGAAGTCCGCACAATGCGTGCTGTTATTTTGAACAAAGCGCGCGCTGGCACTTGCATGAATACGCAAGGCAAATGAAGTAATGGATAGAGGAAAGTTTGACAATTGAGCAAGGTATATTTGGGGTTCATCAATACAATAAAAAATAAACTCTGACGCTGATTTCAGCGCGAAATCTGCAAAAATTAATGCACCGCGAACATTACCATGTTTACAGTATATTAAATAAAAGCATTATTATTTGATCTTTAAACAGTGTTTGCGTGGGATGCATCCGAACGGGGGACTGATGTCCACCTCCAGGCTGAACCGACCAAGCTGGAGCTTCTCAAGCACGAGTTTGAGAGCAAGAAGGACAACTTCAAGAAGAGCCAGAAGGAAACCATCTTGGAAAAGGTAGGCAAATCATTAGAGGGATTCGACTTTAGTGGTGGCAGTGGTGCCAGTGGCCACTAGAAATGTCGTTGGGTCACCTGAAATAATGAAATAGGTGTCCTGACTGGCCACTAGAAGTTTAGATATGATGATCATGATGCCGGAAGGAGATTGTCTTAGAAAAAGTAGGGACATCCTGACAGGGTTTGAGTGTAGTTGTGGCCCTGGTGCCAGTGGCCACAAGAAATGTTGTTGGGTCACCTGGAATTGTAACATGCATATAAGTGGCCTGACTGGCCACTAGAAGTCCCAATATGATGATCATGATGCCAGAAGGAATCCATGACAGAGATTGACTCTAAGTGTAGCCCTGGTCTGACTGGCCACTAGAAGTTCAAATATGATGAGTGCGATGCTGCAAGGAAACCATCTTAGAAAAAGTAGGGAAATTCTGATAGGGTTTGAGTGTAGTTGTGGCCCTGGTGCCAGTGAACACTAGAAATACCTTCAAGCCACCTGAAATCATCAAATACGTGGCCCAACTGGCCGCTAGAAGTATTATGCAATATTTTACCCAAAATATTTGGCCACCTGAAACTCTGAAACTCATTTTCCCCGTAGGTTAGACAATATTTCTAACATTTTAGTTAAAACGGGCCTGATATTTTGATCCTCGCAAAATGGCACGAAAGAACAGACCTGTGTAAAACAGATACTTTGATAAGTTGACATACATACAGATAAACAAAAAGGGCAAGGAGAAGAGATAGGATACCTAACAGTGTGAAACAATATTCTTTTTGACAGATTTGGACACTTTAGCTGGAACTTTTGTCTGAGCTCTGTAATAACCAAGTCTTGTCTTTCAGATAATACTATTAACCCCATTCCCTTTGAAATTTGAAAAACCCCATAGACTTTGTACACAATCAACCCGGTTCCCGTAGTCAAGGGGTTAACCCTTTATGCAGGTAATATGTATGTACTTTGTAACTCTGTTTATTATTGGCTTCTAGTATTAAAGATATTAAAGGATTAAATCTGGAAAAATACTGTATATTAATTGTGCATATATATTTTAAAATGTTTCAAGTTAATATGTTATTGTCTCGATATTTCCATATTAACTTTTCATCCTTTTCATTTACTTTGTTTAGTATGGAGGAGAGCAGCATCTGGAAGCCCCACCCAAGCAACTGCTGCTGGCACAAACGGTAAGTCACACTGATTAAGTCTTGCCCTGCCCTTGATTTTGTACTTCAGTGTTTTGTTAGAATGTTCAACACTTGGGCGACCTTAATATTATCTCACTATTGACTGTTACAATGATTATCATTGTCCCATCAAGAAGAAATGCCAAATATGACATGACTTTTGACTGTTCCAATGAATGATTATCTTCGTTTCTGCAAGAAAAAAATGCAGAAATATGACATTGCTATTGACTGTAACAATGATTATCTTTTGATGAATAAAAAGCTGCATATCTTTGTGTGATCCCTCGCACTTGCCTTACAAAAGTTGATTAACTATCCTTGAGTGTAGTGCCAGGTTTATGTCGCTTCATTCAAGGGCCTCTGTGGCTTGATGGTTGAGCACCAGTCTAGCAGTTCGGAGGTCTCAGGTTTATTTCTCGGCGAAGCCCCTATTTCTTTGCTCATTTTGATTTATTTAATGATTATCTTTGCCTTTATCTCTGCAGGAGGAGTATGTGGAGTATTCCAGACACGGCACGGTGATCAAGGGTCAGGAGAAGGCAAAGGTCAAGTCTAAATATGAGGAGGACGTCTACCTCAACAATCACAGTGTAAGTAGCTTCCTTAAATATGTACAGTTAATGGACATTGACCCATTCCCGACAATACTTGGGCTTGGGTCTATGGAGAATACATGTTATAGCGAATTCAATCAATCCTGTAGAAAGGTTAATAATTCATTGACTTTACTAGATTGGTACATTACATATTGAATTTAATTAATTACCCACGCCGATGAAATCGGCAGGGGGTTATGTAAAGGGTTCCGTATGTTTGTTTGTTTGTTTGTTTGTTTGTGTACAAGATAACTAGAGAACGGGTGAACGGATTTGCACCAAATTTTCAGGGAATGTTTGGATAGTGACATGGAAGAATCGATTAGATTTTGGTGATGATTGGTTGACCCCTGCAAATTCTGTGGAACCTTGAAGTTTGAGTATGTATTTATTGCACGTGTGTGCCTAAATAATATTATGTGCACGTTGTACACAACGTATGGAAGTTCTATGCTCGCTGCCATGATACCCCAATGACACAACAGTGTTTGCTGGCACCAATCAGCGTCGCGCATTTCCGGCGTTGCGCGTGCAATGATCTAGTGTAAACTCTGCGAGCAATCGTACCGCTTAACGTTGCGTCAATTTGAACTCGGAACTCAATCTAGCTTTCATAATTTCTCTTTTATTTAGAAATTCAGCATTGTGGAAGAAATATGGATCATTTTACAACAAACTTCTTATCCTACTCTTTCTTATCGATATGTTTGTATTCAATTTAACTGAATATTCACATTTATATAAGACATTTAAAAAGGGGTTAAATATGACAAAAAGGCTTTCACGGATGAATTAAAAGCCTATTTTTAAGACGAAATATTGAAAAACCTAGAGTTTTCCCGACAAAGCGAGTGTCATAAATGTAATATTTGGGACCTGTTCTTGATTTCATTGATGGGTGTTACAACTCTTAAATGGTCAGTTTTTAGCTAAATTCCTCAGAAAAATTGTTAGCCGTAAATCTCATGAACAACAAATCATACGGTTCTGCGCGTAAGACCATACCCGAGCGCGTCGGCATCGCTATCCAGCTGCTTACGGCGGTCTGAATAATTTCACGTGCTTTGCCCCTCGTCATTGATTTACCGTCGAACTTTTCGAATAACACGAAATAACAGCTTTTAAAATGAAATAAATTAGATAAAACATCTTACCTGGATTAAATAGTAAATCTGACATCGATTTCACTAGTTTAAATGTAATTTCATAATCAGATAATAAATAAATTACCGAGTTTGTTGCTCATAACTCTGTGACGGCGTGAGTGAGTTCCGCGCACTCATTGGTTTAGATTCATGCTGGAATTTGCGTAACATGTAATGGCGAAGGATAGCCACGCCGATAGACATGGCTAAACTCCCAATGGAGTCGCGCACGAATGTTGCTTCAGCTGCTTTTAGAGTGAATTGTTAATTTTATATCTAGAAAATAAAACAAAATAACGACAAGTTGTTTGTGAATTATTTATAAATACATATCTAATTTTCCTAAAACACATCGTGTATGTCCGTATTTCCTTCCACGGTCGATATAAAGTGCAATAAAAATGCGGCTGTCCGAATTTTTCGAAAATTTGATATTTTTCTCCTAACTTCAGAAAGTTGTAGCTTAAAAACTGACATTTAAGAGTTGCAACTGTCAATATGATGATGAAAATATAAACAAAGAACATTACTTCCATGAAAACCTTATTTATGTAAAAACTCTAGAAATTTGAATATTTAAATTTGAAAATAACCTTGAAATTTGGCTCTTTTTACTTGCATTTTCACCCAATCTTCGCGGCCTACTAAAGTCTTGAACAAAAAAAATTTGTCCATTGATTTGTATATCATTTGAAAGCTGACGATCAGCTGATCGTAGCCGTTTTTGTTAAAACATCTTATAACTATTCTGATTGGATAAAGAATCAGAGAGATGTCTCAGTAAGCCAATAAGACAACTCGACAGAAAAATCAAGAAAAATGTTACGGGAAAGGCCGGTCGCGTACCGTACATGGCAGCGCCCATAGGTTTTCCAGCGTGCACATAAACTATGTTTTTAGGATGCATCGGTAAGCAAAACAGGGTTGAGGCCGACGAAGGGGTATAGAACAGGGCTAATGGGAGGCGTGGGTATGCTGACTTTGTCGGCCTTCTAGTTAATTAAATATTACTATGAGGAGGATGTCTACCTCAACAATCACAATGTGAGTAGCTTCCTTTACAGTTTAATAAAGACATTTACTAATTCATTCATGTTTATAGTGGCAACGTTTGCTGTATCCTATGAGCGGCGGCTGTAGACAGATTTTACTGTATGGGGTTGTGGTGTGGAATTGTAAGTTCTTTTACTGGGAAAATTAATGACATCTTACATTTTGTATTTAAACTGAATGTATTTTCAAATTAAAGGGATCTACTAACATTGTCAAAATCATCAAAACTTACTCGGGACTTTATCGGTTCTCACATATGTCATTGTAATTGTATTACCAATAGAAGCATGGAACAGGTTGGGTTTTCCAAATTTCTCTTCCTTTATAAAGATATGTATGATTGAAGTGTTCAAATTCATAATTAGGGATGTGAGTTAGCGAATATCCCTTTGTATTTTCATATTTTCAGCCATTACTTGGTCATATATGACTTTCATTTATCATGGAATTTTCACACATCACTCACTAAACATATCAGCTCACAGAAATACACATTTTATCAACCCTTGGTCAGTTTTTGCATACATGTCAACAAAGTTACTAGATTCCTTTAATAGATTGGTACATCAAATATTGAATTAAATTAATGAACTAATAATTTGAGTGGTTCAAACTAGTATATTATCATTAGAAACATACTACTGTGCTTTTTTTTATAGAAAGAAATCATAATAACTCATTAATTCGTCGCTTATTTGCACCACACAATGCACACAAATCCCTGGCAATAAAAGGGTCAGAAGTGTCGGAATCGGATAGTGTTGTGTGTGATGGGCTTTAGACAGATGTTTCTGAATGGATTTTGATCAAACGTTTTTTTTCCGAAAGTTATGTGCTTTTGCCATTCCATTCCTAGACTGTAGTCGAGTCCACAAGTTCCGAGTCTGAGTCCCCAACGAAATAGCATATTCCCATATGTTTTACATAGGGACTCGGCTCCGAGTCCGAGTCACGAGACCATCAAAAGCGAGTCCGAGTCCGGACTCGACTACAGCACTGCTAACATCCCATTCATACTTGCGTCTAGTACCGACTCGGCACTGGCTTAAACCAGTGCAGAGCCACTGTTTGCGCAAGTATGAATGAACAGTGGCTTAAGCCAGTGCCAAGCCAGTGCCATACACAGTCAAGTATGAATGCAACAGTGGCCTGGATTGCGCATGCGCATTACGATCTTTCTCTATTACGATCTTGCTCTATCAACACGCGCGCTCTGCGCACAGGTTTTGCATACCCATTGTGACATCACAATAGGGTGCACTACTTGTCCAGTGTTGATGCCTAGTATGAATGGGTTGACATCTTATTCCAGGCCAGTGCCAGGCCAGTGCCGAGCCAGTGCTAGGCGCATGAATGGGGTGCTAGTTTCCTCTTCCTTGCAAAACAACATTTGTTGGATTGCCCTCTAAACCAGAACTTGGCTATCCCTGTAATAAATGTATTTGGAGTGGAAAGTAAAAGTTTAATTGAAAAACTTTTAATAAGGTTTTAATATTTGGCCAGACAATTTCAAACTTGAAAATGTAACAAACTTGTTTTCGGGGATGTGTCTGAAAATGTCATGAGGCATATAAACTTCAAGAGTTTAGTAAGGATTTAATGTTACACTTAAAATTCATCTAAAGATCAAATTTAGTATTTAATAGTCATGAGCAATTACATTGCAAATCTGAAAAAAAGTATATATGTTTACATTTTTGCAATTAAATCTTGTTCCACATTACTTTAATCCAGGATGTGAAACATGAAGTAGAACTTTGAATAATATTCTTGAATCATTTGTCATTAAAGAAATAGCTTAACCCATCCAGGACAAGCGCTATTTCAAGGCAAATTGTATCATCATTTCTCTAGTCAAATTGGCAACTCCTAATATTTTGCTTGCTTTTAATGACATCAAAATAGGTCGAAATATATTTTAGTTTATTTAAATTAAATAAAAACATTAACTGGTTTACTGTGAAGTTGCCAATTTGAACAACGAAACCTGATTTGAATCATCACTGTCCTCCTTTTGTAAGCCAGAATGATGAAGTTGTGGATAATTGTCATATATGAAAGGAAATATCATTTAAGAGCTAGCCTAACAAGATTAGGACCTGAAAATAAATTTTAAAAATATTATATTTACATTAATATCCTCATTTACATTATACCCTCGTAATACTCTGTATTTGTTCCTGAATATTACAATTATTTTGGTTAAGCACAATACAATTTTGATTTTGCTTAGAGAAATGCTTCAAAGCAAGTGGTTTTGCTTGTATCATTTGAATCCTTTATCACTGTGACCTTTCAAATTTCCCCAAATAGTTTTGTATAAACGTAGTATCCTTGTGGAATGTATTACTTAAAGGGGACCACCAGGCAAAGAACAACACATTATTATATGTTTTGGTACCGTTTTGTGATATCAAATAGATACCCAACATTTTGCAAAGGGTTGTGTAATTCATAAACAAAGCAATTAATTTCCACCACTTATGGAACCACTGCTATTTCCTGGTTCCATACGGGTCAACCATTTGCGAGTGCGCCAATGCTATTCACGCGCACGTTTGTAAACAATAGATTCCCGGGCGATTCGTTCGCTCTGCACACATTGCAATTCACCGCACACATAGCAGTCTGCGTAATTCTGACCGCATGAACGCATGCTTTAGAATGGTGATGTGTTTTACAATTATATATTTTTTTTCTGGAAACATATTTTTGTGAACTTGTTGATGGAATGGAATACTAAAGATGTTACCTTTCTTTAATAAGAATATTATTTTTGGGTGGTGGTACCCTTTAAACGTACATCAATGTACCTTGAAGATGCCTGCATAATGGGGGAAAGTATCTTTAATGGTAGGGTTACATAACCCTTTCTACAACAAATTCATCAAATTCAGTGGCACGTTCCATGAGCCATATAAGTATATTCAAGTGAAAGTGAATTTTGTAAAAAAAAACTCTGGATTTTTCTTGATAATGATAAACTTTGGACAGGGACAAATGGTGAAAAGTATTTCCAATATGACCTTTGTTTGAAACCCACATTGGGTATGTTTTTCTGACACCTGTTCTGATGGCTTGCATATGAGATTCATTGCTTTTAAAGTAAACCTATTGACAATTCCAAAGTTTCTATGTTTGTATGCTTCCGCAACAAATTGGCCGGAGGCATTATGTTCTCTGGTTCTTGACGGATTTCCACCAAACTTGGTCCATGTACATGTATGTATCTTGAGATGTCAATGAACATATTAGATTTTGAGGTCATAAGGTCAAAGGTCACAGGGCTCATTTTATAAATATGCAAAATTAGCTCGTTATTGCGATATCTCAAATACTAATTGATTTATTGTCACCAAGCAATGTCCCTTAAACATTCTTATGTAGGCTCAGACAGATTTCAACATACTTGGTTCTCATTGTGGATTATATTTTAATTAACCTGACATTTCGCGCTATCATTCCATTTCTTTTAGTAGTTGCGATCATTAATTTTCTGGGATCATTCATTATCAAAGACAAGCTGCTATTTGAACAAAAAGAATGTACAGTATTTGAAATGTTCTGTTGTGACCAAAGTTCTGTTTTCAAAGGCTTGAATAATATAAGCGTTGAATTATTCAATTCATGTTATAACCTTCAAAAGTGTCTGGCTTCCAATCTGGGGTGTCCCCAAAGTACGTGTACAAATGTTAGTGAATATACACAATTTTACAATACCCATGGGTCCTGTTCATCCTTTTCTGTACATTCTGTATATTATGTACATGTGTATGTAAGGCAAGCGTCTCTTGAATGCATGTATTCTTATCTAGGCTCAGCCAGGTATAGAATATGCATACATCTTTAATTCATGACGAACATTAAATCTCTTTTACTGAGGCAATTTTGTCATCCTAGAAGAGATTAGTTTTCAAATTTATTCAGCACATCTCATAAATCCACAGGTCTGATATTTTAAATGAATTTTTGTAGTGTTGTTTTTTGTCTAGTTCAGCCCCAAAACATGGTCCTTGCCCTTTTAAATAGAGGTTTGTGAGTTACTAAAGTATGATTGGTTGACAATACAAAGAGGAAACTAAAGAGAAAAATATAATATGAATAAAAACGACAAAATTTGGCTTCCCCGGGATTGGATCCCGAGAGCTCCAAATAGCTAGAGAGCTCGTCTGTTAGTTGTTCATCCCTAAAACCCTTTTTATTGCTTGATGGTCTGAAGATAATAAAATCCTGACACAAATCTGAAGGATAAGAAATCAACTTAGGGATATGTGCGAGGGATCACCGAAGTGATGCAGCATTTTGATATAAATTATTTCAATTATAGGGAAAGTAATGTTTTTTAAAATCAGTTTTAATTGATGATAATCAAATGCAAATCAAATAGACTTTTCTTTGTAAATTATTTGCACTCTGTTTTAAACTTTGAGTTTAAACATAAATGACAATAAAACCATTGTTGTTCATTAAGAAGTATTAAAATTGTTTTCTTATGATTACAGTTTGAATAGATGAGAAGTCTAATAATAATAAATAATAATATACTTGGTTTATATAGCGCGTAATATGATTGATAATCATACATGTACAATGCAAACCAGCACACATTGTGTGCACCATCTCCACTCCCTGGGGAGCATTCCTTCCAAGTGGCTCATGGGCATTGAGAAGACCGTTCACACAATGAAGAACAGAAGTAGCACCAGAATATTGTATGCACTAATAATATTGTACTATCATTGCTATTATGAGACAATCATTTTGTTATATTTTTTTCATATTTCTGGCGTTAATTTACCACAATGAATAAACTTTTTCATGATAATTATCCCTGTTTTTTCAGAGCGTTTGGGGCTCGTATTGGAAGGAAGGTCAGTGGGGCTATCGCTGCTGTCATTCGTTGGTGCGAGGGTCTTACTGTACCGGTGCAGCTGGGCGGATGGCTGCGGCAGAGGATGTTGTCGTTATGCCTCCAGAGGGCGCTGCAACAGGACAGGAGCAGCAGGAAGAGGAAGAGGAGCCACAGAAATCCCTTGTAGAAGTAAGTACTTTTTAGAACAGCGCCATTTAAATTATTATTTTTTTTTTACACAATCAAGTTAGGACTTGACGTTTCGTACAACTTCTGAGAAAGAATCTTGAAGATTTTCAGAACCTCAAGTCCAAAATGGTAAGTTGATTGTGTAAATAAAACTTTTGATCTACCAATTTCACAATCAGATGAGTTTTCAACACCATTTTTAATCATGAACCGTAGGGAAAAAAAGTAAAGAAGCAACCCTAAATTGATGAACAAAATGATGCCGGTCATTTATGTAGAGGAAAGGGAGAGACACCCTAGAAATCCATGCCCAATGCCACAAGGCAGGGGCCTAGTGGACAGAATCTTATGTCTTTAAACTTTTGACACCCTGTATTTGATTCTCTTTTTAAATGTAGGGACAAAGGAGAAACTTGAAATTGAGAAGATGAAAGAGAAGGAAAAGAGAAGAAGGGATTGAGATTCTTTGTCAATTCTTCTTCTCCAATGCCCCGATGCTGTAGCTAGCCAGACATGTTGATACCTCTCTAATCTTTTCGACATACACTTTTGTTAATTCTCCTTTTTTTCATCACAGCAACATAAGGAGAGGAACTTAAGTACAGTAGCTAGCTAGTAGTAGTAGCTAGCCGGACTTGTTACACACACCTTTTTTTAAATCGCCGTTTATTAATCACAGTAACACAAGGAGAAACTTGAGACGGAGAGGGAGAAGAAGATATAGAACAGTGGAAAGAAGAGATTCATTGATATTCTTTGTCTATTCTTCTCCAATGTCCCAATGCTGAAGCTAGCCAGACATGTTCATACCTCCCTAATTTGTTGACACAAACTTTTAAATTCTCCATTTTTAATTCGCTGTTTTTCATCGCAGCAACACAAGGAGAAACTTGAGACGGAGAGGGAGAAGAAGAGGGAGAAGAGGAGAAAGAAGAAGAGGAAGCAGAAGGAGAAGGAGAAGAAGAAGCGAGAGAAGGAGAGAAGGAGCAGAAGAGATTCAGACTCTGATTCTTCAGACTCGTCGAGTGATAGCGAGAAGGAGGAGGAGGAGGATGAGGAAGCCATCAGGAAGAAGAAGATTATGGAGGTTAGTTTCATTCTTTTCATTCAGTCTGAGTGTGTTTTGTTTGTGGGTTTGTACGGAACCTTATAAACCCTGGCCTGATATTCATAAAAACCCTGCCAGCTTTGTTTCATGCTGATTCTATTATGAATGATGTGACTAAGAACACGTGATCTTTCAGTTACTTACAATGGTTAACTCAGTAGGTATACTAAAGGCTATCCCAGCTAACCCTAGATGAGGATACAAGACATCTTATCATCATGTAACTTTTTAATGTGGTATTCCTTTATACAAGACATAAAATTATCATGTAACTTACTAAATGTTTTGGTATTCCTTTATACAAGACATCAAATTATCATATAACTTACTAAATGTTTTGGTATTCCTTTATGCAAGACATCAAATTATCACGTAACTTACTAGTGTTGTGGCATTCGTTGATACAAGACATGAGATCATCATGTAACATGTTTGTTACTATATTAATAAAGCTTGCAAAAGACAGAATTAGCTTACTAATGTTGTTGCATTCCTTGATAAATTTCAGGCCATGAAGAAACAAGAGAAGGACGACCTAGAGGCGGAGAGGCTGATGGCGATGGATGAACGCAAGCGGCCGTACAACAGCATGAAGGCATATGACAGTGTGAGAGAGCCCACGGAAGAGGAAATGGAGGCCTTCAGGCTCAAGAGGAAGAGGATGGAAGATCCCATGGCTCAATTCCTCACCAAATACTAGAGTCAAAC
The DNA here is from genome assembly GCA_037951105.1 of Echinarachnius parma. Lineage (NCBI taxonomy): Eukaryota > Metazoa > Echinodermata > Echinoidea > Clypeasteroida > Echinarachniidae > Echinarachnius > Echinarachnius parma. The sequence continues at coordinate 47,618 of JBAMJV010002830.1, read as the reverse complement.
ATTTATCCCCAGGACATCAGACTCGCTATGAGGATTAATATGTACTCGGTGATATAAGATGGATTTGCACGATTTTAATGGATGAAAGACTACAATGTAAGAGAGCAAAATGAAGAGGAAATGGAGGCATACAGAATGAAGAGACAGAGAATAGAAGATTCCATTGCTCAATTCCTCACCAAATACTAGAGTCAAACATTTATCCCTAGGATATTATATAAGATGGATGAATGCGTAAGACATAACAGTCTCCAAGTCATATGACAGTGTGAGGGAGCCAACGGAAGAGGAAATGGAGGCATACAGGCTCAAGAGGCAGAGGATGGAAGATCCTATGGCTCACTTCCTCACCAAATACTAGAGTCAAACATTTATCTCTCTAGAGGACTGAATAGCTATGAGGACTAGCGTACACAGTGATACGTAATGGATGAACTTGATTTGTATGGATGAAAGACTACAATGTGAGAGAGACAACAAAAGAAGAAATGGAGGCATACAGACTGAAAAGACTGAAGAATGGGAGATCCCATGGCTCGATTCGTCACCAAATACTAGATTTAAACATTTATTCCTTATGACGATAAGCTATGAGGACTGATGTAAAATTGAAGAATGCAAACAGCTACAATGTGAACGAGCCAATGGAGGTAGAAATGAAAGGTCAAAGGTCACATGGCTTATTATATATGCAAAAATAGCTTGTAATCATGATATCTCGAGCACACGTTGACAGATTACCATCAAAGAACCTGAATTGTTACACATTGATTCAGTGCAAGTTAATCATAGATTTTTCTGTTGATTGTACAATTATTAGTTAATTTGTATGTTCTAGGACCCAGAACTGCTTGTGCAGCCTTTATAATGACCAAGTCAATGCAGAAAATATTTCTTACTTCTCACTCATTCAGGACTGGTCCTGAAAAATACTCCACCTGGGTGGGGTCTTTGGATTTGCTCGAGGAATCGGTTGATGAATTACCATCAAACTTGAATTTAAAAAATTATTAAAGTGCAAGTTAATCATGCGATTAATCAGTTGATGGAACAGTTTGGACTTCATATTAAAAATTGCGCATCGGCTGAGGTATCCCTTTGCCTGTGTGCAGTGGAAGATTGCCCTTGTTGTACTATTCTTGTGTTTTACCTCTTTATATTCTATTTGATTTTAGGTCAATATGTTTATTTCATTTGAATGACATGTTCGATTAACTGCATTAAAAAGAAGTGGGCCATTTCTTCCATGGCAAACGGTGATGATTCTATTCTGACTTCATTTAAATATAATGTCTGATTGGGTACCTTTCTGCGGAAATCCATCCAAGACCTTTACATTTCTAGGTCACGCTGATATTCAAGTCCAATCATGTAAAGGCGCATGAGAGTTATGGAAAACCGCACACAAGAAAGAGTGTTGTCAATTTGTACAATCACATTATCGTAATCCATTTATGATTGTAAAGAATGGACCAAAAAATTGTCAGATTCCTCAGATATTTTTTGTTTACATCCTTAAAACGATATCTCCTACACCCCTTATAGACGGTGGCGTAGCTGGGTTGGACTGGTTGGGGGCGGGCTAATTATTGGGTATTTCTGAATTTTTGAAAGGATTGTACCCTTATCTTTTGTTATTTTGTATAATTTATTTTATATAAATTATTGGGGGACACCACACACAATTTAGGTACATTACTGCTCACAGTTATGGCTGTATTTATACATACATGTACATAAGTCAGTTTGTTGTTATGCTTTAATGAACAAATGGAATTGTTACAAAAAATCATTCATTAAAGATATGCAGTACACTTTGTTGCCGCGTGCAAACAAATTAACAAAGGATTGATTACAAAATGTGTATTTCTGTGGTCTGATATGTCCACTGAGTGATGGGGGAAAGTCTGATGGTAAATGAATGTCAGTATGGCCAAGCAATGAGCAAAACCATGTAAAGTGCTATTTGTGGACTCATTGTCGTAGGTTTGAAAACAGGTGAAATACGTGGTATGTGTAATCCTCACTGTATTTCATTCAATTTGAATCATGGCTAGCTCAAATTGAATTAGAAATGTGAAAAACCAAGCTGTTTTTGTACTTCTAATGGTGGCAAACAGCAAGGCATGCAGGAACCATCAGCTATACAATGAGTTTGGTCAGTTCTGACAGAGTTTATAGATCCCGTTACTTTTGTCTAGTGTTGTTTTCCAGAACATTTCTTGTGGATCCAAACAAAATCAATGGTCTTTAATTAACTAGCATGTCGTCCAGTTAGAGTGAGAAGGGCTTTAAGTCCACTTTTGGCTACTTTGAGGTACAGTGTACCCAAGAATTATTTGGACACCTTGAAAAAATCACTTTAATTTAAATGATGCTAGAACAAATTTTGAAGAAAATGTTTGGTAAAAAGCTGCCTAAAATTCATTGTATGTGTTTATTAGATGCTGCTTTGTTGAAATCAAGATCAAATATAAGACCATTTTTGAAAAATTATCAAAATAGTTAGTTTCCTATTTTTCAGGGTGTCCAAATAATTGTTGGTTACACTGTACGTAGACCATTTTTTAGGCTGGAGACTCTTCATTGTTATGTGAAATGTTCAGATAACGATTATGTCTAATTTTGGGAATATAAAAGAGACCTACAGTATATTTGGTTTCTACATGCCTTTCAAACTTTATTAAAGCATGATCAACTCTGAAGTACTAAAAGCGACTTAGCGCCCTTCTCGATCTCAGCCGATGTTGTTTGCTAGTAAACATGTTGTTTGCTACTTGTTGTAACATCACTCATCACTATTGCATTTCAATTCGAAAGCCCAATTTTAACTTTATATTTTTAAAAGTTGTTTCTCTTTTTTTAAATAGCATGTGTAATGTTTGATTTCAGGAAATATCTCCCCTGATCCCTTGATTTTATTTGTACGTATTGAATAAGAAATGTGTCTGTATCTTTCCCGATGAGACTCCTACATTATTATGTAAGATGGTGTAATGATACCAGGGGGGTGTTTCACAAAGATCCTAAGTTGAACTTAACTCTAAGTAGGACTTAGAAATTATGGGAAGCCATTAGTTTCTTTGAAATAATTTGCTAAAATTTACTTCAAATTGCCTACAATCTTGATTTAAATCATTGATATTTTCTATTATCAAGGGGATTTCATGTTCTTGATGTAAATTGTATGAAAAGTCTAAAATACTTGAATTTTTGCTTTTGGATATATCTTATTCCGAGGCTACATAGTTACGTCCAACTTAGAGTTAAGTGCAACTTAGGATCTTTGTAAAACACCCCCCAGGGATGTTTGTCAATTGGTCTTTACTGTCATGCACATGGCATCCATAATCAGTCAACCTATGGTAATCGTTCTAATGGGATGCATTTATGTGCCAATACTTTTCCTATTATGTAAAATGTTATTATGCTATAGAGAGCAACTTCCTGTTTCTATATCCTCCCCTAAAGAAAGTGGAATTCTCAGAATGATTGATGCTCATAATCATTACAAATGGATTACCATAATAAAGGTAAATAATCAGGCATTGCAATAAAGTTTAAAGGGATAGTACCGTTTTGGTCAAACTGAATTTTAGTAACCAAAACCTGCACCATAACATTACAAACTGATAGATATGTCTCCACCATGCTCGAAAGGTATAACAAATTACAAACAAATAAGTAAAAAGCCTGTGACCATTCAAAAAGAGCTGTTAAAACACAAGAGGGCGCTCTCTAAAAATGCATTGGTTTCAACCATTTATTTTTAAAAATTATGCATCTAATGTTTTGTTAAAATAATGATTTAATAGAGAGATCATCATCAACTATTTAAAAACCTCTTTTTAAAATTGTTAAAAAAGTGTACAAGCATATTATACTTTTTTCTTAAATCATCAAATAAATGTGGGATCCCACATTTATTTTGGTCGGATATATTTATTGATATTTCAGCTGTTTCTAAACCCATTTTGATCAAGTAAAGTTTATTCTGTCATTCTGTCATAATGCTTTTTCAAATTTGACACTTAATTTTTGTATTACCTCACAAAACAAATTATCCCTTTAACCTGTGTAAAGTGAACACTTAACCCCTTGACTACGGGAACCGGGTGGATTGTGTACAAAGTCTACAGGAATTCTAGAATCTCGAAGTGAACGGGTTAAGGGGAACAAAAATCGTGCCCCACTTTCGTAATAATTACAAACGGGATAACATATTTACTATAAAGTTTACCCTGTGTATTGTGACCAGCTAAGGAGAACAAAGTTTATGCCCCACCTTGTAATTGTCACAAACTGGATGCCATAGTAAAGGAAAATAACCAGACATTATACAGTGGAACCTCGTTATAACGAGGTCGGATATAACAAAATCCACTTATAACGAGGTTATTTTGCTGGTCCCAGCTCTTTATATTACTTTGTTTTTTACCCTGATATAATGAGAAACCTGATATAACAAGGTAATTTTCATGGTCCCAAGGACCGCGTTATTAAGATGTCCACTGTAATAGCGTTAAACCTGTGTATAATGACCACCTATAAAGGGAAACAACGCTCAGGCCCTACTTGCATAATCATCACAAAGGGGATACAGTAGTAAAGGAAAATAATAAGACTTTACTATACAGTTCAACCTGTGTATAGTGACCACCTTATGTAAGCAAGAAAACAGGCCACTGCAGACAGGTGACCTCTATAGACAGGTTCCATAGCATTGTTTTTCTCTGCAGGGAATCATTGTTGGTGGCCAATTATTCCAGTTTGCTACTATAGACAGTTGATCATTCGCTTTAAAGGGATTAGTAACTTAATTGACATGTGCTAATACATGTACTGGCGAAGGGTTGATAAAATGTGTATTTCTGTGATCTGATCTGTCCACTGAGTGATTTGTGAAAATTCCATGGTATATGAGTGTCATATGGCCGAGTAATGAGCGAAAATGCAAAGTGATATTCACTAACTCATTGCACTGAATTTGTACACAGTTCTGCATTAGAGAATTTAAAATCCGAACACTTCAGTCAAACATTTATTTCTAACGAGAGAGAAATTTGCAAAACCAAAACCTGTTCCATGCTTCTGTTGGTGAATAGAAGAAGGTATCTGAGAACCCCTTGAGTTGTAAGTAAATTGTGTGGATTTTGACAATGTTACAATATCCCTACAAAGAAAGTGATGATATTATGAAATGGCTTGATAATGCATACATGATATATAGATCAAACTTCATCTTCAAAACTTTTTTGAGGGGTTAATTTGAGTCTGGGATTACCTATCGAAAGTCAATTGAATGTATTTTAATGTAAAGTAACCAGTACATCAACTTTACATTCACACATTAATAAGCATGTGTAAATGTCTGTAAATAAATCAAAATATGATATTACTATCAGCTATTTGTGTTTTTTTATGTGTGTGTAATGAATATCTTGTCCAGTTTGTAGTTTTTTTTTCTTCAAGTAAACATCAACCCCACTGTACAGTGGAACCTCATTATAACAAGGCCCTTGTCAACATGCGACCGAGCATGGTGGCTTAGCGGTTAGAGTGTGCACCTCATGCACGGGAGGTCCCGGGATCGAACCCAGACTGGGTCATACCAAAGACTTTTTAAATGGTACCTTCTGCCTTCTAGCCAGGCGCTCAGCATTTATAGAATGGAGAAGGGAAAGTTAATCACACGAGTTACCAGAGGACTGGCCCCCTTCTGTACTGTAGCTTTCGCTACATTTAGTAGACGGGTGGCCTAGGGCTTATGAATCGGAGATAGGCGCCGCCTTATGTGCCAAAAGTGGCACGGGAAGGACTTTAACTTGTCAACATGAAAATTACCTTGTTCTATCAGGTATCGTGTTATATCATAAAGAGCTGGGACCTGCAAAGTTGTTGTATCAAAGCTCTTTATAATGAGGTTCCACTGTATTTGCATTTCTGAGTTGTGATGTTAAAGCAAATACATGTAACAGTATTGGGAAAGTTACTGAAAACATCTATATTGGCCGAACTAATAGATCAATATTGTTGAATTAATATTTTAAAAGGCTTGTGTGGTAAAATCCCAACCTAAGTATCATTAAGTGCAGAAATATTGATTAAAACTTAAATTTCCGCTAGCATGCCTCTGAAATTGGGCCTAAATTTACTGCTCGTTCTCCGCCGGGCCAGTATTGGTCCGACAAGCCCGCATTCAGTGCAAACGTGCGCTTGCATAGCGTTTGCATGCAGCGTATACACGGTTGAATTGAATCTATGGTAAACAGATCAAGTTATTTTGAACATTTATTGCTCAAACAGTCAATTTCAAAGCATTACAAATAAAATCTTTATATAAGTTATGATTATCCCCTCACATGGTAGGTGAAAAAAGACTTTTTTTAATTGTTTGTGCTTGGGGCGTTTCCCAATACAGTTATTTGGCTTGACGTTTATTATTGATAAAGCATACCTGCCGCTAAAAGAGTAACTTGAAGTGATGCTGCCCTGTGTGCATTCCTGTATACTATCAGACATGATGTGAGAGACTAAAGTTTGGTGTAACTTTATGTGTGTGCGTATACAAAAAGAGAACAGAGATTTGGAACGGGGTTATGGTTAGTGTGACGAAGGAGGATTGTGTGTCTGAGAATTAGGTATGCATGTAAAGAATATTCACGTGCATACCTAAACTCTATACTCTTTAAAGATCATCTAATAATCTTGATGTCTGATAGCCAGATTTCAACTTAATCCCATAAAGCCCCATGATCATGATCATGATCATGAAATTTGTACCAAATATTCAAACCATCATAAATGAGATACGGATAGTTATGGGGAATAAATTTGAACATAAATGCGTATTAAGCCCGGCGCAGACAGTAGTCTATCAGGTTATGTAAAGCAGCAATTTTGTTTGCTATAATCTTGGAAACAGTTTTTAATTTGGTCTAAATACATTACTGATGAGAAAAAGTGATGTTTCCATTTTTTATTTTTGGTCCCAGGGTGCATTTTGGCGATTTTAAAGATAATTAGCTAATTTGCATATTTGTGAAATAAGGTCAGGGGTCATTTTCTATCTAGGAATAGTACAATATTGATAAAAACTAGTATTCTAGGGTAGTTTGAGGCAAGGATTCCATTTCCGGTGCTCGTTTATAAGTGCTGTGTGTGAAACACTCTGAAATCAAAGATGGCTTCCCCTAATTTGCATATTTATGAATATTATTGATTTTCAGTGGCTACAGCCCTTAATAAGCAATAATTCCGGATTATTATTTGTCAGTTATGTTCTAAGTATGTATTTAAGATATCAAAGATGAGTTACCATCATGGCAACCTCTAGCAAAGCATATTATTTGCATAAATATGTATTTTACCTAATTTGCATATTCCCCCAAATCGAGTATATTGGGAACCCGGTAAGTAACAAAGACAAGTAATACCACTTTTCCAAGGTTTTAGGGGCAACGAATCCATTCATGATACTTATTTACCTGTATCACCTCGGCAACCCACATAAATTCAAGATGGCCGCAATTGTCATTTTAAAGTAAATAATGCTATTTGCTACTTAAACGGCATTTAATTGATAAAAGTATGATTTGCTTACTGTAAGCAAACAACTACATTGTGATTCAAATATTCTAGTTGCTCATTCCAATAATTAAAAGTCAAAACATTATAATATCAATCTAATATAACCGAAATAATATAGTCGTGTATCATAACATGTGTAATTTAGGGAGCAGTCATCTTGGATTTGAGATGGATGCCATGGTGATACAGGTAAATAAGTATCAAAAATGGATCTGCTGCCCCCCAAAACCTTGGAAAAGTGGTATTATTTGTCTTTTTTACTTGCCGGGTTCCCAATATACTCGATTTTGGGGAATATGCAAATTAGGTAAAATACATAATTATGCAAATAATATGCATTGCTAGAGGTTGCCACGATGGCAACTCATCTCTGATATCTTAAATGCATACTTAGAACATAACTGACAAATAATAATCCGGAATGATTGCTTATTAGGGGCTGTAGCCACTGAAAATCAATAATATTCATAAATATGCAAATTAGGGGCAGCCATCTCTTGGATTTCAGAGTGTTTCCCATACATCACTTACAAACGAGCACCGGAAATGGAATCCTTGCCCCAAAATACCCTAGAATACTAGTTTTTATCAATATTGTACTATTCCTAGATAGAAAATGACCCCTGACCTTATTTCACAAATATGCAAATTAGCTAATTATCTTTAAAATCGCCAAAATGCACCCTGGGACCAAAAATAAAAAATGGAAACATCACTTTTTCTCATCAGTAATGTAAATTAAAAAATGTTTCCAAGATTATAGCAAAAAATTTCACAACATTTATTTACACTTCATTAGGGGATATACTATATAGGGGTGCGATTTCTTCACCCTTTCTAATTCTTTCTAATTATATGCATCCAAACATGCAGTGGATGCAAAACACGAATGCAATGTTAGTGAATAATTCATACAGCCCGCGGTAAATTTCACCGCTCCGCGCGCATATTTTGAACACATTTATCTTCCGTTCAGCGGTGGTCTTCATCACGTCCGACAAGCAAAGTGAAAACCGAGCCTGAGCTGACAAAAAATGTGCATGATAACATAAATTCTGTCTTCAGAAAAATGTAAAGGAGAGGATTTCAAATATCCGGAGGACGACGATACATTGAGTTTTGATGATCCTGACACTGTCACTGCACTGCCTGGTCACACAGCACTGAGCTTCAAAGTTCAAGTAAAACCACCTGTAAAAAGTGTAAGTACGATATAAAGTAAATATTGCGGCGGTATAGCAGAGCTGCCTTGTTTTTACAACGTTGAGCTAAATCTACGCGCGCCTACGCGAAGGCGAAGCCAAGCCCAATTCCAAGGCCAAGGGCAAGGGCAAGGCTAAGGCTAAATTAGGCTTACCATAAAGGTGTTGACACTCGCTCACTTCTTTGATTGAATGACAACACAGCTAAAAGTTGACATTTTCATGGACTGAATTATGCAATAATCGAACGCCCCAATACTTGTTTACATAATATTTTGAAGACACTGGTCATTGAGATGAAATTATACGATTTTAAGCGCCACGAAAATTGGCCTTTTCTATGCCTGTGTCCGCTTGGTTAGGCTCGCCATTGACTTTGTACATGTGTAACCTCTCTCGCGTTTTCTGTCGGTTACGTGCAAAGTCAATTACTGAGCGGATACCAGGATACATAGGAACTACGCAAGCCTCCCTTAAGTTTATTCATTATCCCGTTTCCGGGATTATTTGTTATAAACGATACTTACTACTACTAGACACTAGTCTAGTGAGTAGTGTCGTGCTAAGATCCTGAGGCTGAGCTACCACGCTGTGATTCCATTCCGCCTCTAAAATCAATAGGTGATATTTCCGACACAAATCAGAAGATGGTCTAAAAAAGTGACGCAAATTTCTAGAAACAAGAGTCAAGATATCCGCCACTGTAAATGGTTCTGGTAGAACCATTTACCTTACAGTAATCCACTTCGCGGTCGAAGGAGGCTTCAGGTTTTTTTAATTCTATCGATCCTCATCTTTAATTATGGTTATTATTGTGGTCTACCAATCCATGTATGGATGTAAACCATTTTCTGGTTATACTTTTCAAGATTTAGGATTTGAAATGTTTTGCTATGCAATGTTAGTGAATAATTCATACAGCCCGCGGTAAATTTCACCGCTCCGCGCGCATATTTTGAACACATTTATCTTCCGTTCAGCGGTGGTCTTCATCACGTCCGACAAGCAAAGTGAAAACCGAGCCTGAGCTGACAAAAAATGTGCATGATAACATAAATTCTGTCTTCAGAAAAATGTAAAGGAGAGGATTTCAAATATCCGGAGGACGACGATACATTGAGTTTTGATGATCCTGACACTGTCACTGCACTGCCTGGTCACACAGCACTGAGCTTCAAAGTTCAAGTAAAACCACCTGTAAAAAGTGTAAGTACGATATAAAGTAAATATTGCGGCGGTAGCAGAGCTGCCTTGTTTTTACAACGTTGAGCTAAATCTACGCGCGCCTACGCGAAGGCGAAGCCAAGCCCAATTCCAAGGCCAAGGGCAAGGGCAAGGCTAAGGCTAAATTAGGCTTACCATAAAGGTGTTGACACTCGCTCACTTCTTTGATTGAATGACAACACAGCTAAAAGTTGACATTTTCATGGACTGAATTATGCAATAATCGAACGCCCCAATACTTGTTTACATAATATTTTGAAGACACTGGTCATTGAGATGAAATTATACGATTTTAAGCGCCACGAAAATTGGCCTTTTCTATGCCTGTGTCCGCTTGGTTAGGCTCGCCATTGACTTTGTACATGTGTAACCTCTCTCGCGTTTTCTGTCGGTTACGTGCAAAGTCAATTACTGAGCGGATACCAGGATACATAGGAACTACGCAAGCCTCCCTTAAGTTTATTCATTATCCCGTTTCCGGGATTATTTGTTATAAACGATACTTACTACTACTAGACACTAGTCTAGTGAGTAGTGTCGTGCTAAGATCCTGAGGCTGAGCTACCACGCTGTGATTCCATTCCGCCTCTAAAATCAATAGGTGATATTTCTGACACAAATCAGAAGATGGTCTAAAAAAGTGACGCAAATTTCTAGAAACAAGAGTCAAGATATCCGCCACTGTAAATGGTTCTGGTAGAACCATTTACCTTACAGTAATCCACTTCGCGGTCGAAGGAGGCTTCAGGTTTTTTTTATTCTATCGATCCTCATCTTTATGGTTATTATTGTGGTCTACCAATCCATGTATGGATGTAAACCATTTTCTGGTTATACTTTTCAAGATTTAGGATTTGAAATGTTTTGCTATACTCACGAAAGACTTGCAATTTCAGCGGAATTTGTGGGCGCATCCGTCTTCCTTCGGACATCGGCTGAAAATTGCCTAATGTGCACGGCCCTCAGCGGCGATCACGCGTACATGCTACCGCCCATGATCAATGGGATTTACACACAGAAGCGTCGCGTAACCGTAGAGCTCTCTATGCACGTAACCAAAACGTCGCTATGCAAGCATTGTGTCTGTGTATGTAATTGTGGTGGTAGAGGGCGCACTCGGACTCTGACAAGAAAAATACTGAGCCGCCATTACAACACAGCAAGCATGCTAGAAACGGGCCAGAAACGTTGAGGTTTCTTTGAAAATGGGCTGATTTTTCCCCTTTTGCCAAAATTTTGGATTTTTCAAGTGGCATCTGGAGTAAAATGGTGAGTATATGCATTCAACATATGTCTGAGACTTAGAAGGTGAAGCATAATGTTCATGATTTTGCTTTCTGAAGATACGATAATTTGTTCATAAATGTGAACGTGTGAACGTTACGTTCATGCACGTAAGTGAATGGCAATGGGTGTATATGTGTGATATCCGCGAGCTACATTCATCTTGGTGCAAAGAACTGTCTTTTTTCCCCTTTAAATTTAACGTCGTAATTACTTGAAACTTTTGGGGCTGCATTCCAAAAATAGAAAACATCGCGCATACGCTTGCACTGCGCGCGTACTGCGCGCAGTAAGGAAGTGGGTCACTTTTTAGGGGTGAATGTTGTGCATAATCTGCCTCGGGGATGGGAGAAAAGGGCGCGCGGATGCCAACACTTTTATAGTACGTGAGCTGCCTGGAAGCCTTGGTGCTGGTGAGTGAGATTGACTGAGAATAGTGTTTTACAGAGATGATCAGGGGGCCTACTAAAATTTGTTTTACTTATACTCTTAGTACTAAAGTGCAAGATTGCCTAGCCCTAGGCTAGGCCGCCTAGAGGCTAGGGGTGTGTTGGCTGCAAGCTGCATCAGTTGCGATTGATTGCAAAGTTGCGGCAAACAAAGTTGGGATTGATCGCAAGTCAGGAAACATGCGCGCTTGAGTTACAATGACAGTCAGTCGTGTGATATGGGCCCCGTTGCAGATAGAGATACAAAATTACAATCGATTGTAAATTACAATTGATTGTATGGACAAGTCTTGAAACTTCGCGCATCATATCGCCTTTCGTTCGGCGATACGCAAACATTACAACACGTTCATGGCGACGGAAATATCTGACGCCAAATGAAAGAGCACACATTACTTACTAATCAACCAACAACTTAGCAAACAAAGATCAATATTTCCTGAGAAAAAACTTTGTGTGTTTTTTCGTATCACAACTTTGGTGTTGAAACAAAATCATGGACAAGGGGAAAATCATCAAATTAAATTGAAATCCTTCCAGTAAAATAGACGTGTTGTTATCGAAATGCTGCGCAAAATGCATCAAATTCGACCTTCCTTTCAAATTTACTTTCGGATACTTGCTGATACGCGCACAATTTTGCATATCTCCACACTCCCATTGAAATGTGTGTTAAACTTTGCTACACGGGAATGCCTGTTAGTCAATGGCAGGGTATGGGGCGCGAAGTTTCAAGACTACCGTACTCGGTGAAGAATTTCTTATTGATATGACATGGTTACGGAATCAGGCCAATATCTCATGAATTGTGAGTTTAAATTGAAAATGTTAAACTTAATCACTTATAATTATGGTAGTTTGTTTGCATACATCAAAATCCACTTTGTAAATTGTGCCAATGTACATTCTGTTCATTACATGACTTACCAAACAAAATTATTTTCAGAGCAAACAAATGTAGAATGTATATATAAGCTAATTATTAATTCCAATTTAATGGATGTCGCATCTTTTGCAGAATCAACAGAGTCAGAGCCTCAGAGGACACAATAGCATTATCGTAACCCGCTATTGTGTTCTCCGCCTGACACGTCATTTCACCGCGAGAAGTTGAAGAAATGGCCGCCTCCTGTTGGCATTGAAAGCAGACGACAGTGGGCCATAAAATATAGATTATTTTCATTATTGGGAATATTCATGAGGAAATAAGTGACTAGAAATGATAGTAGTTATGCTCTCATCACATCCAGTAAGTCAACAGGATAAGGGTTAATTTCCCTTTAATAAACTTCAGTCTTACCAAAACTGTACTCTCTATACCGAAACTCAACAAGAGATTTTACAGAATAACAATCTTTGTCAAAATATCTTATCTCTTTTAGTCTTTTTGCATAAACATATCAGTTACTAGGCAACAGGGGTGTCGATCTGTTCGGAAAACACAATGCATTGGGGGGGGGGGGGGGGGGGAGCATTGTTTGTGAACAATAGCTCGCCCCACCAATGTATTGTGTTTTCCGAACAGATCGACACCCCTGCTAGGCAAAGCATGCTTGTCGGGTACTTGGTGAACACACTAAAGGGTACCACCACCCAAAAATAATATTCTTATAAATGAAAGGTAACATCTTTAGTAGTCCATTCCATTAACAAGTTCACAAAAATATGTTTCCAGAAAGAAAAAAATATAATTGGAAAACGCACTCGTAAATGTTTGGCACATACGGAACCACGAAATAATAATGGTTCCGTAAGTGGTGGTAATTAATTGCTTTGTTTATGAATTACATAACCCGATGCAAAATGTTGGGTATCTATTTGATATCACAAAAAGGTACCAAAACATATAATTATGTGTTGTTCTTTGCCTGTTGGTCCCCTTCAAATATGATAAGATTTTTTTCAGAATACCAATTCCATATTGTGCCTATTGTGCCTATAAGCAGAGATATAAAGGGAGTTTTTTGAGAAAATACAGTTTCAGAATACCTCCCCTGGATCTTGGATTGTCTACTTTGATGGCAATAATCTTTTGCATGTTTGATTTGGACTTATGATGTGACCTTTTCTTTCTATCTGCTCATATTTATTAATTGTAGTACAGTTGCTAATGGTTAGCTGTCTGGGAAAATGGCTTCAAATGCAGAAGATGTTGCCAGCTTTGCTTCAACTTCAAGTTCAACAAGCTTCATGAATGAGTCAACGCAGCCTCTCCAGGAAGAGATGTACACACCTGTTCGTGTGTTAGGAAAAGGGGCATTCGGGGAAGCTTTTCTGTACAGAAAAACAGAGGTGAGCAGCGCTTTTTAATTGTCTATTTGAGCATGGTTGATAATGTATGATAGGATGGCAGGGCAAAATGTGGCACTCTCATACAAAACTGGTACCTCTACTGCTTTGACTACATCAAATATGATTAGTTTAGCTCTTGAACACCAGTCAACTGATTTTGGACTGACATTAACTGTACTTGTATTAATAGAGATTCTAGGAATGATCATGAATTGGATGATGTTGATAAATTCATCACAACATAACATGTAATTACAAATGATTCCTAGACTAGATCAGGATTTTACCAAGTACCAATAGTGGACACTAGCACTTGCCCCCTTGCCCAGGGCAAGTAAAAAATAATGCTGGGCAAGTAAAACTTCATGTTGGGCAAGTAAAACTTCATGTTGGGCAAGTAGAATGTCATAAATGGTCTAGTTTTGTTGCCTGATTGCCAATTGAGCAGCTAAATTGATCAAATACAAGGACAAATTATAATTCCTAATGTTTAAATCTCATCTAGCAGTAAGAGGGCAAGTACATCTGTTCGGGCAAGTAAGACATTAGAGAAAAACATTAGTGTGGAGGCTGAAAATCATACAAATATTGCTTTTTAAGTTGTAAAAAATCACAATTTAAATAAAAGAAATTAATTTTTATTTTTTACCTGTCTAGTTGTTGTAAAATATAATTTCCTCAGAGCTAGATCCCAGGCTTACTGAACATGTTTTCAACTACCCTTGCATTTTTGTAAAGATATTATAAAGATCACACATCCCTGATACAAAGTACGGTATCCCAAAATCCATGATTTAATTTGATTTAAGTTATTTTTGTTCCACATTTGTCCTTTCTTTAAGTAGTTCTAATGCACTGTTCATTCTACAGGAAAATACATGTTTAAATTGCAAATGTATCTGCTTCATGTAAAAAAAGAAAAATCAATTTGAATTAAATAATTAATCTTTTTTTTTAATCACAATTTTTTTGCAACTTTATTTATGACAGGATAACTCCCTGGTTGTGTGGAAGGAGGTCAATTTAATGCGTTGCGATGAGAGGACTAAGTATGATGCACAGAATGAAATTGAGATTCTGTCAATGCTCAACCATGCAAATATCGTCTCTTACTTCAATCACTTTCTGGATGACCAGTCCCTCTTCATAGAAATGGAGTATGCTAATGGTGAGATAATCCACACAATACTATAATTTGTATTATGCCTCCGTCAACAAAGTGGCCCGAGGCATTGGCCCGAATTCTCATCAGTGGCTCAACTTGAGCCCGGTCTAAAAAGACAAAGACTACCGGTAACCAGTTAAACCATTTTGCACCCGCAGACCTTTTGTTGTGTTGCTATTGGTCCCCAGAGATATTCTAATTGTGTCCTCTTCTTATAAGCATCATGACAATGGGCCCTTTAAAAATTCAGTCATAGTATAGTTGGTCATCGGCCAAATTGCGTCCTGGATCATCCTGGACATTGTATTGCTGGTGACCGGTTTAATATACTATGACTGAATTTTAAAGGGCCTATTGTCCTGATGCCTATAAGCACAACTCAAGGGATTGACTGGATAATGAAAGGACACAATAAGAATATCTCCAGGGACCAATAGCAACACAGCAAAAGGTCTGGGGGTGCAGAATGGTTTAACTGGTTATCGGTAGTCTTTGTCTTTTTAGGCCGGGCTCCAGTTGAGCCACTGATGAAAATTTGGGTCACTATGTTTTTCAGGTTGTCCATTTGTCTTGGCCTCCCCTCTGTCCCGTTTTCGTTCTTGCAATATCTGGAGAATTTCAAAATTGGTATGGCTGTACTTGTTGGGTTGATAATGAATGGGTCAGATTGTCAAAGGTCCAAGGTCAAAGTGCTCATTATATTTGCAAAAATAACTTGTAATTGCGAAATCTCAAGAACCTGTCAATATAGTACGTACCCATCAAACCTGGTACCTCTTGTATCTTGTTGAGCCAAAGAGCTGGCTAGATATAGGGGTCACAGTGCTCATTTTATATGCAAAAATAACTTGTTATCTCAAGAACCGGTTGACATTACCATCAAACTTGAATTAAAATAATTAATTCTATGCAAGTTAATTTGGGCTTGATATACAAATTACGCAAT
The DNA here is from genome assembly GCA_037951105.1 of Echinarachnius parma. NCBI lineage: Eukaryota > Metazoa > Echinodermata > Echinoidea > Clypeasteroida > Echinarachniidae > Echinarachnius > Echinarachnius parma. Next base: position 31,466 of record JBAMJV010002830.1, on the reverse strand, counting down.
GGCGGAGGCATCCCTTTCGACTGCATGCAGTTTGTCACGTAAGAAAATACGCCAAGGAGCCAATTGTTCAAGGTCGCAAGTCAGAGAGAGTTTATTCATGTAACAAAACAATAACAACAAAAACAGCGGGGCCCGATTCTTTCCCGCACCGGGTTTGGTGTCTACATATACTTTAAATGTACATCAAAGCAAAGCGATAATTATTTTATGACAATTATCCCCCTATTTCAGTAAACATTTACTTGTAAATTTTACATAAAAAATGAAATAATTATTGACGTAACTATCTCAAGCTAAGCATTTATACTGCATCGAATAAAACAAGTATCCATATATATGTAAAATCATCTGTTTACACTAAAACCTTTGTCCATCTTTATCTGAATAAACAACTTCATAAATAGCAATAAGTGTCCTTTACACCATTTTCTTTCGTCGCATGTACACGTATCACTAACGGTAAAACCAGACAGTCCTTCTACAACAATGACTTGAATTCTACATTGGTGCTTACAACAAAACATATGGTATGGTATTGATGCTTACACTACAACATATGGTATTTTTTTTAAGCCCTCCTATACATGCACTTACACTGTTACTAAATGAATTTCTAACGTCATAACAGAACAGGCATCTCTGAATAGCTCTTATACTTATTAAATGAGTGGACAACCCGTTCACTCAAACTCAAGTCATCTTTATAATCACATATGTTCTTTTACACTTTATAAAATTACACATGTATGCATCAACAAAAAATCTGTACTACAAACTTTTCAAAATACTTCATCATCAGTTTTAACATTCAATAACAAGTTGAATATTGAGTGATCTTGACCAGTATGTATACAATTGCGAAGAAAATCATACCATTAACATATATCACAACAGTTTATATCATTGTACCAATGCAAGGCTGAATCGGCGGCTTTATAAAAAGGCATGCAATGCAGATACATATTTCTATAACAACTACAATTAACATTGGTTGATGTCTAATCCACAAAACAAGCTTTCACATTCATAGCCATAATCAAAGTACAATTTTCCTAAAGACAAAATACACAATTATCCATCATGAAGAGGCACATTATGTAAATAAGGAAGCTGGATTGATCAAGTATGCTATATAACAGAGAAAACACTAAATACATCTTATAACGACTGCATACATTTATGTTAATCTGAGAAAACGGGATAAAACTACTTTATTGTGTGTAAGTGAATTATGTATTACTGTATGTAGAAACTGTCCGCACGACAGTTTAAGCCCGCCTTCTCAAACTGTTCGCAAAACAGTTGAATGCTTCCTTGGTAACTGCTCGCAAAACAGTTAGAGCCTGCCTTCGAAAACTGCTCGCAAAACAGTTAATTCCCTCTTATCGAAACTGTTCGCAAAACAGTTATTGCTTTCTCTCGAAACTGTTCGCAAAACAGTTAATGCTTTCTCTCGTAACGCTCTGAGTTCCTTCTCTGGTGGTGTCGACGTGAAGTCCTTGCTTGCAGTCCCGTGTTCGCGATAATATGGCATCTTCGATTCTCTTGGAAGTTTATCGGATACATTTTAATATCTTCTATGTCGCTTAATCGAGAATATGTTAGTCGCTTTGAAATCGATCTCGAATATATCGTTAAAATTCAGTAACAATAACAGTCTCTAACTACATTTAAAGCTTATAACGTTTTCATGAATACACATTATTAACGTTCCTTTTAGGCTTGTACAACCTATTGTGTACCACACCTAAATAACCTTAATCTAACGAAGGAAAAACAAACAAGTTATTAAAATTAGCAACATTTCCATTGTGCGTTACTAACCAAGCTTAAGCTACCAAATACATACAAATACCCCATGGTTTCCTTCCATTAACAATAACAATAAAGTCACTATAAAAATCTCTTAAAACATACAATATGACTTCAAAATATGACATGTTTCATTTTAAAATGCTAAACAAGTTAGGCAAATTTCCACATTATCTTTAACCCAATACAATCATACTGATATACATTAAAACATATTTAAATCCTTTCAATATTAACATCAAACATTTAGCATATTCAACAAATATAAGATCATGTTTCATCAAAATCATTTATGCTACTTCTAAAATAAATACAAGAAATTACCTATTTTGTCTTTAACAAACTACTTTCTTTAAAACTCAGGCCTACAATACAATACATTCAATGAACATTTTCTCAATAAATGCCTTCAAAACCTTTTTCTTGTAGCATAACAAACAAACAAAAACAGTTCAATAAATTCCACTGATTAAACATTTCTAAAAAGTACAATCCTTTATATAATCAGCCATAAACTTCAAGCTCACAAAGTAATACTGACTATAATTTACCATTTCATATGAACATTGACCATTTGACCATTTTGTATGAACAATACAAAATAATAATACGTTAAACACCACAACCAACTCATAAAATCTGCTACAGTGTTTTCCTGCCCCTCACAAATACACAAGCAAGAACCTGGAATCTCATGATTCTCTCGTCCTCAAACTTTTCTGCCTGAATCTGAAGGTACACTGCAAGACTATAGTGATTTGTATGCACCTCAAGTTCGTGACCTTACAGTGCCATTTCAACCCCTGTGGAACCACATAGGAAGAGCAACTCAGCTTCTCACTAGTCCAGTGCAACCTGCACTCCACAGCCAATGATTTCTTGGGCACATCATGATAGTCCCACAACAACAGTGACAACTCTTTCCCATGACTCTCATCCAAGGAATCAGTCACCTTGACATGCTCGATAAATTCCTCTTCGTGCATGGGCGGATTCTTGGTCTCAACCACATCACTTTCATCACTCACTTCACCAGCATAAACTCCCATCAACGATTCATGCACCATCCTCATTACCTTCTTCCTCTGTGACACTGGAAGAACCACACATCTGTGTCCTACCCCAACACTAGGATCACACTCATTTCTCCTTTGTCTACACCGACAATGACCTTCTGACACAATCAAGTCCTCCGATTTCTCAACACTACCTGCTTCACTCAGCACTGGTTGCGACAATGGATCATTCTTTTGTTCTTCAACAAAATCTGCAGGCTTCACACAAGAAATGGGATCGCCAACCTTCAAACCCTTGAGCGGTTTGCCCTTGGCCTCCTTCTGAGATCTCGTCTCTACTGCCATCACCGTTGGACCATCTTCTTGCGTACCCGGAAAACCATCCGCCTGCTCACCTCGATTAAGAATCTGCTCAACCACCTCACTCACCACCATGCTCACCTCTGGCACCCATGTCAAATTCGGATCATGGGGCTCACGTGCCCCCGTTATATTGCCTATAACGACATCACACAACGAATTAGGCATACACAGCGTTTCAACCTCCCCTACATAGAATGGCGAATCCACCAACACCCTTGCTACTGAGAACTGTCTCACCGTGCCATCAATTAGAACCACCGACTGCTGTGCCCCTGTCAACTGATCAGCATCCACTAATCCTGATTTGACCACACACGTACTACACCCTGTATCTCTCAACACTGATACAGCTCGGTTCCCCTTGACGAGTCTACCTGAAACTACTGGCATGTGCTTCATCATTGCCCCTATCTGATCATAAGCCATTCCCAACTTATCCAATTCATTCTCACCAGCCCGTACGACTGTACTAGATTCATCCAAATCTACTTGTGGTAAGCAAATACCAGCTTGCCCAATCTGCAATGACTCGACATGTGGTGGGCCATCATCGGATCTTAATGAACCAGCAGATCCTGTCACCTCATTACCCATAACACTGCCACCCTGTTCATTTGGAGTGGGTGAATCAACTCCCTCTACCTCTACCAATCCTTGCGCCGACTGCACCTTCGCAAGTAAAGGGCAATCCCTTCTAAAGTGCGACGGACTCCCACACATATAGCACCCGCGAACACCAGGGAGTGAACGTTCCTTACTCATCGTCCTATCCCCTCGAGTCTCAAATCTCTTGCTACCAAAATCACCCTTGCCCTTGGCTACATTTAACCGACTGGGACTGACAGTTCCCTGCTTCCCTGAAGAACTTGGTTTAAATTCTATTTGGTTGCGCAGTGGACCAAATGTCTGCACTCCGTGTGCCCCCACGTACACCATGGCTCGAGCAACCACATCCCCCGTGCTAGCACACTGGCCCTCCTTAACAAACAACTCAACCCCCTTTGGGCAGCAATGCATGAACTGCTCTCTCAAAATCAAGTCAAACAACAACTCAAATTCCTCATCTACCTGAGACATCTCCACCCACTTCTCAAGGTACCCTTTCAACCTCACAACAAACTGCTTGGGTTGCTCACCCTTTTCTGGCCTAGCTGTGCGGAACCTTTTTCGATAGCCATCGGCCGTCAAATTATAGTGCTCTAACAACTCTTGCTTAACTACACTATACTCATTCCTATCACTCCTGGACATTCGATCAACAACCTCTAACGCATGTCCAGTCAAGTTTGAGATCAAATACAAAGCCCTCGCATCAACAGGAACCCTCTGGCTCTCCATCACCAACTCAAACTTAGTAATATATGCGTCAAATTTGTCCCTCGTCTCATCGAACAGACCAACTTTCAACTTTGGCCCACCAAAATCTGTGCGGCTAGCACTAGCACTAGCAGTAGCACTCCTCTCATCCGCGGCAGCTCGCAGCTCTGCGAGTTTAAACTCGCGTTCCTGCTGTTCATCCCATTTCTCACACCGCGTTGTAACAAATTTACTTAGATCGCCCCCCGTGAAACCTGCCTCTCTACCTGCAGCAGAAAACTCCCTCACAAGCTCCGCGCTAGCCATTGTAATTTTCAACACACTCAAACAATATTCACGAAAGTCTAAGTCAAATCTACAAATTACAAATAAGACCCGAGAGTCTAACCTAGTATTGTCTACACAATCTTTAAAAAGTTGTCAAAAAATACTCCACATAATTGACATGTCATAGATTTATAACGACTTCAAATTCAATCCTTACTTAAATACATAAATGTACAACAGTCAACACTAGTCTTAAACCTGACAACAAAATGTCTTCAGACTACACATCAGTATTCAGTATTTGAAGTTACAATCTACTGACTACTGTACAAAAATACCGTTTGTCAGAATCACACACTGCACAAACAAAATCCATAAACTAGTCACTCCAAGTCAGTGCCACTACCGACTCTACTACAGTCTAAATTACGATTCTATTCAATGTTGCACCATAATATTCATATTCATAAATATCATAACATAATAAATCTAATTCAGTGACAAATACTTACTAGTCTACGTACACCAACCAGACAAATTACCTTGTCCTACTATCGCATTTCCAATATGTATAAAGTTCCTGACCGAACACTTCGTCCCTAAAGTTATCACATATAATGCATAGTAAAAATCCCACTGGAAATCTACTTCCGTGGTATGAATCGACCAGCGGTACAAATTACCGATTGAATGTTACGGAGCCTATCCAATTCGCCCGTACCGATATAGGCAGTAGCTACCACACACACACTTCCATACACACGTTACATTAATGACCCATCCAGGTCCCACACGTTGTATATGCGCTGTACAGTACTACTCACCAACATCGTTCCCGCACGTGTGCGAACGACATCGTTTCCGAAACAAAAAACCATTTGTCAAACCACCATCGCTACCCCTCTGAACCTGCAAAACACATACATAAAGCTACAAAACTTAACCTATAATGTGCTGCACTGCCCAACGACCCTGAACAATTAGTCCTGGCAAGGTCGCCAAATTGTCACGTAAGAAAATACGCCAAGGAGCCAATTGTTCAAGGTCGCAAGTCAGAGAGAGTTTATTCATGTAACAAAACAATAACAACAAAAACAGCGGGGCCCGATTCTTTCCCGCACCGGGTTTGGTGTCTACATATACTTTAAATGTACATCAAAGCAAAGCGATAATTATTTTATGACACAGTTGAAGATCCATCTAGTTACAAAGTGAGTTTACTTTAGAATTATCTTTGTAATGGTCACCTTTAACAATCAGCTCTTTCGTCGCAGCTTTTCGTGTTTCTCTTTCGTTAAATTCAATCTAAACCAAAATGAAAAATAGTAGTCTAAGGACTGAGGTAATGAACAATTGATTTATTCATGAACAATTGAGTATTATTTTAGCCATTGCAGCTATTACATGAAGGAAGCTGTACAGATCTGTATTCGTCTGAGTTATACAAATTAATTGAATTATGCTCATAGTAATCATTCTATAACAAAGCTTGTAATTTGTACAATCTGTTGTCATTTTCCAGGAGGAACGCTATATGAGCTGATTTGTCATCAAGATGGAACTTTGTTTGAAGAAGAGGTAAAACAACATTGTTTCATTTTCAATGTTAAAGGGATAGTACAGTTCTGGTCAAACTGAATTTTAGTAACCAAAACTTAAGTTTGCACCATATCATCACAAACTAATAGTTCCGCCATGCCCGAAAGGTAGACAAACTTATAAACAGCAAAGTATGAAGCCTTTCATCATTCAAAAAGTAGCCGTTAAAACACAAGAGGGCGCTCTCTAAAAAAAACATTGGTCTCAACCGTTTGAAAAAATTGTGAATGTGATGTTTTGTTAACCGATGATTCAATTCAGTGGATTCACAATACAGTTGGCCACCTATCGGTTGAGAAATTGAGAAATTATTAACAAATTATTGAAAAAGTGATCTTTCTTAAATCATCAAATGAATGTGGGCCCGTATTTATTCCAGTCAGATATAAGCCCCCCACAAAAAAAAAGTTCTGCAATTCAAGTTTGAGCGTTTATTATATTATTTTACATGGATTTAGTATGATTTAAAAGCTTGTTTTTTCCTCTTTACATTGATACCCTATTTTGTAATCATGGAATGTGCATTACACCTAAATATAGGGCCAAGTCAAGATTGAATTAATTGATGCAATATCACTTTTACAATAGCCTACTAGATTCTTTAAAATTGCATATAGTTCAGTTTATGTGTAACTATGTTTCAATAACATCAGTTACCTGGTTTTAAATCAGCATGCCCCAAATGGAGGCACATCTGGATTTGAAATGACCAGAAAAAAGCATGTGGGCATATTCATACCATATGAATTCTTTTTATTCCGAAAAGAAAATGCCTATTTTGTCAGAAGAATATTAATGTTTGAACGTGCCTGTGTGATCAATCACCGTACTTTGACATTTAAAAAAAAAGTCTGTCATGACTGAAGACATTTGCCACTTTATAACTTTTCATATAAAAAATTGCCATTTGAATGACATATATATGTGTGTTAGTTTTAACATTAATGTACTGAATGCATGAATATTTGTTAATATTTTAGGGGCCTGCTTTGGGGTCATCCTGACTTGTTATTTAATTGCATCTAGTCCTGCCATACTTTTAACTGTAGTAATGCACATATTGTCTTTGTCCTTTAGTCTATAGATAACAATACAATGATATATCAATTCACATTCTTACAGGTCGTGATTTGGTATTTCTATCAGACTATTGCTGCTGTGGCTTACATCCATGATTGTGATATTCTGCACAGGTATGAATCCTCTGTCCTATACACTCCATTTCTGTCTTTTCACTCGATTTGCTTCTTATGCTTCATGTGAACTTGATCAGATTTCTATGATTCACTATTCACATTATAACAATGTGACACATAATAGTGTTTTATGAGGTTGTGGAAAATATTTATGATAATAAAAGTTCCAATTACTTGCCTAAGCTACGGCTTGACACTAGCACTTGCCTTTTGACTTGGGGCTAAAAGAACAAATTTCATGCATGAGAATGTTGGTGGCCTACTTGTGTTTTCTCTGCAACTAGACTATATATATGAGAAGAAAACAATATTACCCATTTATACCACGTTTCCCAAAATAAAGACAAACTTGACAGTAACTTGACAGTGATACAATGTTGGTTGCCTGAGGCCCATTTTGATTTCCTTGGGCCAGCATGCCAGGGATAATTTCAAATATTGTCATTGTTGAAGTTACTTACAGTTTGAAATTATGAAGGCCCAATTCTTTACCATCAAAGTAAATCGCAAAATTCAGTTGTCTAAAGCTATAGTTGACAATTATCAAAACATGAATATTTTAATAGAATACGTGTACATGGACAAATAAAGGTGTTTATTGCTGTATTGTAATATATTTTCTTTTGCTACAACAGAGACATCAAAACCCTGAACATTTTCCTGACCAAATCTGGCCTTGTGAAGCTGGGTGACTTTGGCATATCCAAGGTGCTTGGAGATGACAAAATGGCAGAAACGGTAAGACTAACCCTATATCCCAGGCAAATGGAAACTTTTAAAAAGAAGAAACGAAAATGGAAAGGTGATGGGGGAGGGTGCTGCTCTCTCCCTCTCCTTGTGTTTTGCTCCCTGATTGTGTAAAATTGAATATGGTAGTTCATAATTTATATACAAAAAAATAAACCAATACCTAAAACCTAGTAGACATTTTCAAGATTTTGTGAGAAATGCATAATTTTCCTGTAAAGTATGTTTCTGTGAATATCAACCATTCCTATCCCTTTGTAAAGGAGGTCTCGGGTACTAATCCAGGAGAAACTTTATTTTCTTGCTCATTTTACATTTATATTATATTCTGCTGGTCAGTTTCCTTACGTTTGAAAAAAAAGGACAGAAAATTAATTTTTTTCATGTTTATTCTCTTATTTTTCTGATATTCAGATTGTTGGAACGCCATTCTACATGTCTCCTGAACTCGTCAAGGGTCAACAGTAAGTTTCTGCTACAGTATGATTAGAGGTTTAGTCAGTACAAATGTTGAAGTTAGCTATGCGTCCATGATAAAGAGGTCATGAGGTCAAAAGTGAAAGGTCCCATGTCTCATTTTCCCTCATTTATTTTGCAGACCTAGTGATGTTTATGAAGGTAAAGAGAGATGAGGCAAAATCAGGTTTTCTTGCAATGTTCACCCTTTATGAACTGTGTAGCCTTTATAACCGCCATGAACCAGTATTTTTCCATGATATACATACTTATTCCACAGTTTACAATGCATTACATGTACTCATTTGGGCTACCAGCTTCTTCGTAAACTGTGGAATTATTATTTGTTGAATGTAATGTCATGTAATCAGCCAGATGTTGAGATGTATTCCTGATCTCCCATGCTTTCAATGTTTCAAAAGAGCTGCTCAGTGATGAACCCACAATCCATTATAGTTTTGAAAATAATGATTACCGAAGGCAATTATGTTCCTTTTTTCTAACAAGTGTCAATAGTTGTGGGTTTATCACTAAAAATGCACTTCCATTGGTGCAAACATGAAGTTCATTCTACCTATTGCTATCATTGATGTTATCTCTATACAGGTACAATGCCAAAAGTGACATTTGGGCTTCTGGTTGTGTTCTCTATGAACTTCTCACTCTTCGGCGGGTCTTTGAGGCATCTGTAAGTATCTTTTATCCCCATTCTAGAAAGACACTTTTTAGTGGATTCCAATCTGACAAAGCGTCTTTTATCACATCTTAAATTTGAGCTATCTCTCATTATGTGTTATCCCCCCCCCCCCCCCCCTGTACTTCCTATGCAGGATAGGATGTACAGAAAACACTTTGTCCCTCAGATGGTAAAATAAATGGAGGTCCCATGTATGAGACAGTCACATCTCATGCACGGAAAAGAACCTAGTCTACTTCTCAAAAAGAGTAGGTTTTAACCAGGTTGATTAGTACCACATCCTGCGCATCAAATTAAAGAGAAAGAATAATCAGCATGTTGAATGTGGTCACTATACGGATGAAGAAGAAGAAGATGGCCTCTTCATCAAATTTTTATTAGGAGGTACGAAGCCCCGAAATTAAAAGGGAAACTGAATTATTTTTTATTTAACAAGATCTTACTATTATGAATTATGTCCATTAACTTTATAAGATGTTTCCCAAAGTGATAATTATTCAAGCGCAGTAGAGTATATATTTATAGTAGCTGCGCTATATAAAAGTTCATATTATTATTATTATTATATTTGAGACTTCAATCATATACCAGAATCATTGTCAGATTCTTCTGTAATGATATCTAATATTTTCAGCTAAATTGGTTTCAGATTTAATTACCGATTTTTTGCGCAAAGTATCAATATTTGGATACTACGAACAATCAAAGTACCAACATTTGGATACTTTTGACTACAATTGAAGATCATTCTGGAACGCTTTTTAATTCAATCTTAAATATCCATAGTTAACGAGACATTTGAAAAGTACAACCCAATTTCATTCTTCTGTTACCATAAGCCATGCAACAAGGTACAAGAGAAGTGTGATTTTGGTAGAATTTGACAAAGTTAAGGAACCACTTTAAACTCGCATTGTTATTTTTGATGAATTATCTTGTTTTACTAGAACCAACTGAAGGTGGTGTGGGGCATTGTTCAGAAGGACATCGGTGCAATTGATGGCAGATACAGCAGTGGGATGGAGGCCCTTGTCACACAACTCCTTGCAAAGGTAGGTTCAGGACTTACTGTCCACACCATCGCTGGGATGTGCGATGTATTCTGCAAGCAATCACTTACCATGCCTTCCTGTCATCTCTGTTGGTACAGTCTGCCTTTGCACAATTTATCCCTCTGGGCCTATTCCCATGATATGGCCATGTAGCAGCATACCTGGGTATCTGGTGGAAGGCATATGTTGATGTGTCTAAATATATTAGTCTTGTTGTAGTCACTCCATACGTTACAGTAGGATCATGACTAGGGAATCAGTTCATCAGGATGGCTGAGTTCAGTTGGACTGACATGCCCTATCAGTTCCTAGATCCCTAGTGGAAGTAGTATGTCGGATAAAAATGTCCATGCAGTGATTGCCAGAAGTGCTTTCACTGGTGAAGGAGATGTTAAAAATGTGACAGGTGTTTTATTCTTTGTGGTGTGTTTGGACAACTTTTATTATCGGAATGGTTTGGAATTCTGGATGTAGGGTATTGACCAAATAGTGAAATATGAAATTATTATTAGATTGAATGTCAAAATGATACGCATACCATACACTGGGTTTAGTCTTAATGGTATTAGACACATTGGATGTAGATGAATAGGCTATAAACTGAAAGTAAACATGTACATTGAAAATGGGAAATTTCCCACATACAGGGTTGAAGTAGGAGTTAGTCATCTATACTGGCTAGATTGTTTTGTAAATTATGTTGTTACTATACACAGTGGCACTTTTTGAAAATCAATCAGTGAAATCGTCCGGATAATTTCATTCATTTAGGTACAATTCCTTTTCTCCATTTGCACAGGATCCAGAGCAAAGACCAACTTCTGCAGAAATCTTGGAAAATCCGATTCTTAGTAAGAAGAAGTAAGTAAAGAGAGCATGCTTTAATCAGAGATAATCTATTGATAAAAATAAATTTAGAGAAAATACTGCTGAAAACTGCTTATCTTCTAAAAATCCCTGATGGGATAAAATAAGAGTAGCATAGAGCCTAGCTTTCAATTCTAGCAGGATCTTCATCAGGGCATTTCTTTGCCCGAACAAAGATCATGCTAGGATTGAAAGCTAGGCTCTATACGACTCTTATGATGTATGGATGCATATATTATTTTTGCATGTAACTCCATTAAAATCCTTTTTGAAATTTCTATATCCATGCCAATCATCTTAGCCTTCATATTTTTCTGCCAATTTTTCCCCAATTTTTCACTCACGGTTCTTATCAATCACCCTATTTTCTAGCAAGTGATGGATAACAAGGTGGACTTCCACTTCAAGCATTTTATTCCTGTATTTACATGTTGCAACTTTTGTGCCAGCTGGCACATTTGGCAAGCCAGCGTATGTGGAGATCATCACTAAAAGCACAGAGAGGGTAAATCACCTCATTCCTGTATGTTGACCGTTTTGTTTTGTTTGCTTGTTTTGTTTGTAAAGGGAGATGGAGAGGAGAGTGTGGGAGCTGAATGGCATTGTGAGGAAGGCCAAGAGTCAGAGCAGCTTCCATTTAGATACAGTACCTGTAGTCACTGTCAGTAAAAGTGAGGTATGTACACCATCACATCACTAGCTTCCATTCAGAGACAGTGCCTGTAGTCACTGTCAGTAAAAGTGAGGTATGTACACCATCACATCACTAGCTTCCATTCAGAGACAGTACCTGTAGTCACTGTCAGTAAAAGTGAGGTATGTACACCATCACATCACTAGCTTCCATTCAGAGACAGTGCCTGTAGTCACTGTCAGTCAAAGTGAGGTATGTACACCATCACATCACTAGCTTCCATTCAGAGACAGTGCCTGTAGTCACTGTCAGTCAAAGTGAGGTATGTACACCATCACTAGCTTCCATTCAGAGACAGTGCCTGTAGTCACTGTCAGTAAAAGTGAGGTATGTACACCATCACATCACTAGCTTCCATTCAGAGACAGTGCCTGTAGTCACTGTCAGTAAAAGTGAGGTATGTACACCATCACATCTCTAGCTTCCATTCAGAGACAGTGCCTGTAGTCACTGTCAGTAAAAGTGAAGTATGTACACCATCACATCACTAGCTTCCATTCAGAGACAGTGCCTGTAGTCACTGTCAGTAAAAGTGAGGTATGTACACCATCACATCACTAGCTTCCATTCAGAGACAGTGCCTGTAGTCACTGTCAGTAAAAGTGAGGTATGTACACCATCACATCACTAGCTTCCATTCAGAGACAGTGCCTGTAGTCACTGTCAGTAAAAGTGAGGTATGTACACCATCACATCACTAGCTTCCATTCAGAGACAGTACCTGTAGTCACTGTCAGTAAAAGTGAGGTATGTACACCATCACATCACTAGCTTCCATTCAGAGACAGTACCTGTAGTCACTGTCAGTCAAAGTGAGGTATGTACACCATCACATCACTAGCTTCCATTCAGAGACAGTGCCTGTAGACACTGTCAGTAAAAGTGAGGTATGTACACCATCACATCACTAGTAGAAAATATGAATGGAATTATTAAATGTGAAGGTTTCCATGGTGTGAAGGATATCTTGAAGAGGAAGTTTATGATCAAACAACACATCAAATATTCTTTCTTTGAAGACTATTAGTCCTGAGAAAGACCCACTCATCGCTGGGAATGAAGAAAGAATATGCTGTGTTCATCAAACTTGGTATCTCTGTATCTTGGAGAGCCAATGAACTGTCCAATGTTACTCTCAATAAACGTGATGTACATACAAACTGTATACCATTTCATTTTTATATTGAACTCTTTTCTTTCAAATTTTGCACATCTTTTAAACCAAATTCACAAAATTCAGATCTAGGGTTCACAATTTGGCATTCAAATAGGTTCCATTTTAACAATGTTATTCAGTCAGTTTGGCCTTCACAAATGCTTTCTGTTACTTTTCCGTAAGCTGCTGTTTAGCTTTAAATGGATCTAGTAACTTTGTTGTGCAACAACTGAAGAAGGGTTGATAAACTGTATTTCTGAAACGTTTTTTTTTTACTGAGTAATGTGTGAAAATGTCATAATAAAGGAATGTTATATAACATATGCCTCGGCATGATAGTACCTTTGCAGATCACCCCGGCACATACAGTTTGTACCATCACCCTCCCAGTCGATGGTTATTTATTTATTATTATTGTTTGATTGGAAATTGAAATGCTGGTTGTAGGTGTACTACTGGGGAGGAGGGCGCCTGACACCCCTGAAGCTTGAGACGTTCCGAGATGGGAATGCTGCTCTGCAGGTTGCTGCAGGTCATTCACACTTTGCTGCTGTCACTGTGGAGAAAGAGCTCTTCACTTGGGCTGTAAGTTACCCTCAACGTTTTGTTTTTCTTACATGATTACCGTAAAACTCCGTGTATAAGACTCACTTTTTTTCCGTCGGAAAATTTTCAAAGTGGGGGGTGCGTCTTATACACAGGTACAGCCAAAAAAAAAACAAAAAAAAAAAATGCATATTAAACTGGTCTAGGGCATGACAAGAGCTTGATATAAGGGGGAACATTTATCAAAATATATCTTTTTCCTACATAAATTATAGTGGTTAGCAAAACAAAATGCAAGTTTTTAAGCAGTAACACTGCTACTAATTGAATATTCAGATATTCATGAGTAGCAGCACTCATTTAATATTCAATTTTCTAAACAGTGGTTATACATTTTTCTCTACAAAAAAGTTATTAATGAATTTAGTATTTTGAATATTTAATGAGCATTGCTACCTCATGAATATGAATATTCATGAAAAAAAAATATTCTAAAAAAAAAAAAAAAAAAAAAAAAAAAATGTTTTTATTTTATTTATTTTTTTAATAGAAAGTTGGGGGTGCGTTTTATACACGAGTGCGTCTTATACACGGAGTTTTACGGTAATAGGATGTAAAAGCTTTCTCATTGCAGAGGATCAACAAGGCTTCCCATTTAAAAACAAATATGTGTGACTTAGAACTCCATGAATAGGTAATGAGCAGGAACAATGATATTTTAAATCGCATAAACTGAGAGAAATGAAGTGTTTCATGAAACGAAAGGCATTTATACAACGCCTTATTCACAAGTTTATTTTATGATTTGTTTTGTTTCAATCTGAGGTAGATAAAAGGGTGAAATTTAAGGTTAAAAATATGATAATAAAACAAAAATTGTATTCATATTCACTTTATAAAATAATATATTGAATGTGCACGCGTCTCGTTACTTTTTACATAATTGGAAAGGGCAAAGTTTTGTCTCAGATTGTACACGATTCATATATTGTACACGATTCATATATTGTTTCATTTTTTAGAACAGTCAGGAGCTAGCGAATTATCACAAGATGTCAAAAAATTACTTTGATTTAAAACATTCTAGCTCTGTAATTGGCTTATTCAACATCACTTTCGGCTTGTGGGCTATTCAACCGAGACCGCATGAACATTGAACATTTCTGTTTTTATGCCTCCGCCAACGAAGTGGCCGGAGGCATTATGTTTTCGGGTTGTCCGTCCGTCCGTCCGTCCGTACGTACGTCCGTCCGTCCGTACGTACATCCGTCCGTCTGTACGTACGTCCGTACGTACGTCCCGTTTTCATTCTCGCGATATCTCAAGAACCGGTTGACGGATCAATTTCAAACTTGGTATGAGTGTACATATTGGGGTGACAATGATCTGATTAGATTTTAGGGGTCATGAGGTCAAAGGTCAAGGTCACAGGACTCAATATATATGCAGAAATGCCTTGTTCTCGCGATATCTCAAGAACCGGTTGACAGATCAATTTCAAACTTCGTATGAGTGTACATATTAGGGTGACGATGATCTGAATAGATTTTAGGGGTCCTGAGGTCAAAGTTCAAGGTCACAGGACTCAATATATATGCAAAAATGCCTCGTTTCGCGATATCTCAAGAACCGGTTGACGGATCAATTTCAAACTTGGTATGAGTGTACATATTGGGGTGACAATGATCTGATTAGATTTTAGGGGTCATGAGGTCAAAGGTCAAGGTCACAGGACTCAATATATACGCAGAAATGCCTCGTTCTCGCGATATCTCAAGAACCGGTTGACAGATCAATTTCAAACTTCGTATGAGTGTACATATTGGGGTGGCAATGATCTGATTAGATTTTGGGGTTCATGAGGTCAAGGTCACAGGGCTCAATTTGCAAAAATGCCTCGTTCTCTTAATATCTCAAGAACTGGTTGACGGATCAATTTTAAACTTGGTATGAGTGTACATATTGGGGTTGCTATTATCTGATTAGATTTGGGGGGTCAGAGGTCAAAGGTCAAGGTCACAGGACTCAATATATATGTGAAAATGGCTTGTAATGTCAGATTTCAATCAAACTTGGTACCTGAATGTTTCTTAGGGAGCCAATGTAGCCATCAAAGGTTAGGGTCATATGGTCAAGGTCACAGGACTCGAAATATATGAAAAATAATGATTAATTCAGTGCATATAAATTTAGGCTGGATATTAAAATCGCGTGATAGCGGAGGCATAATTTTCGACTGCGCGCAGTCGAAGATCCATCTAGTTTTATCCTCTTTTTATGCCTCCTCCAATGAAGTGGCTGGAGGCATTATGTTTTCTGGTTGTCTGTCCGTCCGTCGTCCTAAATTCGTTCTCGCGATATCTTGAGAACCGGTTGATGGATCAATTTGAAACTTGGTACTAGTGTACATATTGGGGTGACAATGATCTGATTAGATTTTTGGGGGTTATGAGGTCAAAGGTCAAGGTCATAGTGCTCATCTTATATGCAAAAATAGCTTGTATTTGCAATATTCCAAGCACTGGCAGACAAACTACCATTTGTGTAACTTAGTACCTGTATGTATCTTGGGAAGCCAATTAAATTGTCAGATTTTGGGGGCAAGAAGTCAAAGGTCAAGGTCACAGGGCACATTATATATTCAAAAGTAGCCCGTAATTGCGATATTTCAAGAACCGGTTGACAAATTACCATCAAACTTACTGTATGTACTTACTGTATTAAATATGATGTATGATTATTCAGGCAAAAGACTTCAGCCCCCCCCCCCCCCCCTGAGAAAAATGTGCTCCTACGCCCACGGCTCATATATGAGCAAAAATAGCTTGTAATTGTGATATCTCTAGATCTAGTTGAAGGGATTACTATCAAAATTTATGGTAAAGAATTTCTTTAGTGCATGTTATTTGGGCTTGATAAAAAAACAAACATGCAATAGCAATATGTAGAAAGATGACACATACACGTCGGTCAATTAATTATAAACTCTTCCCTTCTGCCTCATTATATCAGCGAGTGCAGCCAAGCTGGTGTGAGTTAGCCATTTTCTATAATATTTCCTTACCTAGATACTTTTGTGATCAAATTTCTTGTGGGTTATCCTTAAAATAGAATACAAATCTTGCAAAATATTATTGTAAGGAACCTGCAGGAATGGATGAGAGTCTTACATGTGAGCTTCTTATACAACAAAATCACCTGTGTTTTTTTTTTTTCGGGCATGCATCTGTTTCTGCATACTTTCCTGTAATGCTTTGTTCATTTGATTGGATTTCATTGTTTTGAAGTCAAAATCAATGAGCTGTAGGTAATAAAACCTGACATAAATGTTCACTTTTTTTCACTTGATAAACAGCGTTTTTTTTCTTTGAAACTATCACACACCATTCAGAAGACTCTTTCAATGATATTGGTATATGATTGAAGTCTCAGATACCACTTATGGCAAAATCTCATGAAGTTAATAATGGGTCACTTGAATATGGCTGTGTCTTTCAGAATGTGCATGGTGGACAGGAGCTGGTGGGTCAGCTAGGCCATGGAGACACAGCCTGCTACAAGACACCCAAGAAGGTGGAGAAACTGCAGGGCATTCCAGTCAAGGCTGTGGCATGTGGAGAGGAGATCACAGCATGCGTCACAGGTAAGCTCAAAGGAAAGCTACATTTAAAAACAAGCCATAAAAAATTAATTCTATTACAATTTACTCAGGTTCTTTCACAAGTTTGAAGGGCCTTTTCATGCGCATTTCTGGGTCAAAATCGCCCGAAAGCCCCATGGTGTTTTTTTTACTGGTAAGCTGACAAGCTGGGAAGCACAAAATAATTGTTAAAACTCCAACATATGTCTGAGTTAGACAATAAAAAGCCAGATGTATCACAGGCTCATGTCTTCAGTAAGACTAAAGCCAGTTGAAGATGTCCTGACATGGTCTTTTATGGGACAATGTAAGTTTTTGTGAAATGTCCTGATGTAGGGGAGGTGTTATTCTTAGTGCTGTGGGAGAGGGGAGGACTATGTGATGAGATGATGATGAGCTGTTGCTCTAGACTAATTGAAGTTCACATCATTGTTACAGATGAAGGGAAGCTGTACTGCTTTGGGTCAGACTACTATGGTTGCCTGGGGAGAGGAGAGGACTATGAAGGGGAGGATGACAAGGAGGATGATGAGGAGCAGGCAGTAAGCCCAATGATGGTGTCTTTCTTCGATGAGAAGCCAGTGGATCAGATCTCCTGTGGGGACAACCACATCCTTGCTCTCACTCACAACAAAGAAGTCTTCTCCTGGGGGTGTGGAGAATTTGGTGAGATCAGTTGTCTTTTCTTTTTTTAATAATATGCTATAGTGAACAATAGCCCATAAGGCGAGATATGAATCAAACTCAAATATAGGCTAAAGAGCACTATAAAAGACATCCTCAGAGGCCAATCAATGGTTCACAGCAGCTTAAGATTTCAGAATGCCCTCACATACTAGACGTCTTCTGCAAAAGGTGCTTGTGTACATGTTTCTTGAAGGATTGAACTCCATTTTCGTTGATCACACCAACTATGTTCTCTGGCAGGCTGTTCCACACAGTGACCGCAGTATGATTGAAGCTCCTGCCAGTTGAGTGGGTTCTTGAATTCAGATGTGTGCTTATATGGTGGTATTCTAAAATTTGTCCTAAGTCATGATTTTGTCCTAAGTGGTGTTCCAATATTCTTCCTGAATATCTTCCTAAGTCTCTTCCTAACTTTTTAGGCAAAAACTTGCAAATTTATGCAAATTAGCGACTAAGGAAGAAGTGGTATTCTAAAATGCACTTAGGAAGGAATTTCTAGGAAAGTTTCTTGGACAGCCTGACCCATTTCCTATCTCCCATTTGTTGTGTACAAAACATAGCAGTGACCTACAAAATCAGTGGCCATTATAAAGCGCAAATAAATAAGCGCGCACTGCACTTTCATGGCGCAGATCAAAGACAATACAGCAAGCGCATTTGCACAGCTTTTACGCAAAGTGTCTTTAATGATAGTTTCTATGGCTTCCCTCTCCTTTCTGATTGGATGCTTGTAAATGGAACAACATCAGTCATTGGCTCACAGCTGCTTTGTGGGCGTGGCCAAAAGCTTACTAATTTGCATGAAGATCTTCCTAAGTCAACATATTGGAATACCAATTTTGCACTTCCTATAAAGCACTTCCTAACTTCCTGACTTAGGCAAGAACTTAGGAAGATATTTAGGACAAATATTAGAATACCACCCATAATATACAGTTGCAGTGTGTTAGAATCTGAACAAAGCTAGTGAAAAAATGTTTAAAACTGTTCTTTGATACAATAAATGCGTGAAGGAAAATTATTTCTCTAAATTATATTATGACACTGCTTCAAAAGGATCATTGATTTATTGTATTGAATGATGTTGAGTATAACTTTCTTCTTTATTTGTAGGTCGCCTTGGGTTAGGTAATGAGGATGATTACAGATCCCCACAAAAGGTAAATTTCTTTAATCTCTAAACTTTTGTATTCGTAGTATCCAAAGTATCGGGTTGTTTGATCTGAAAGGTTATATGGGTGTTATATTCATCCCCATCTAGCTGCTGGAAACTGTTCAGATGATTGGTAAATCGTAGATACTCCTGAAGGCTTCAAAGACAAAATTGAATATTTGTTCAAATACTGTCTGCTATGAAATTTAAAGATTTAGCTGCTAAAACAGAATTTCTTTTTAATTTTAGATTACATATATGTTTTATGATATGTCTTCAAATTGTTGAGATTATTTAAAATGTTTTGTAATATCCATTATACATGAAGTTATTAGAGAAACAGGCAACCAACCCTACATGGCAAAATACTATACAGTACCATACAGTAAACCACGGAACAAACCTCATCTCCAGGGCCTGTTTCATTAAACTTTTCCAGTTGTTTGTAAATTCCCACTTATTGTAATTACTAGGCTATAACCAATCAGCATAGAGCGTTATACAGGGCTCAACACTGATTGCCTGGGGCAGGTCAAAGTTGATGTGGGCAATTCACATTTCATAATTTGCCTAGTTTAGTTGTTCGATCAGGCAACTAACATACATTATCTGTTGAACTTTGAGTGTAAATCTTATCTAGACGTATTAAACGATCAAGTACATTTTCTGTTCAGGCAAGTGCAATTTGAAAATGTTGATTTTACATGCCCAAACAGGCCAGCAGAGAAAAGAAATAGTGCAGTGGCTTTTTAATAGCTTCACCTGAATTTGGTTATAAAGAAAATTCAAGCATAGGGGAAACTGACCAAATGTATCTCATACATTGTGCATATATGATTTGTGTCCATTGCAGGTGACATTTCCCGGAAAGAAAGTGATCAAGTCAGTGTGCGCAGGTTCAGAAGGCTCCTTCTTTGTCACCACTGATGGCAAAGTGTATGCATGTGGCAGCAATGAGCATAACAGACTGGGCTTCAATACAGTCACAGCTGGTCTCAAGAAGAGAATTGTCAAGGTAAGATTGTAACTCTGTTGACATGGCAATGTGAGGATAAGGTTTAACCCTAAAAAGACTGGGCTATTTTGAACCTTAAAAAAACTGGGGGGGGGGGGGGGGGGCTAAAAGGGCCCCCCCCCCTAAGATCTTGGCAACCCAAACTCTGATCGACTCCAAATTTGGCATCGTGATAGATGTCCATAAGGTCTACAATATTACGTAGTTAAAAAAATAATAATAATTAGAATATGCTAATTAGAGCTAATTAATTATGCAAAAATTGTATTTGTTTGTATTTTTTGTAGTTTTCTCGGCAATCGAAACTCCAAACAACTCCAAATTTGGCATGGTGATAGATGTCCATGAGCCATTCAATATTGCATAGTTATATTGTTTGTTCTAATTATAATATGCTAATTAGAGCTAATTAATTATGCAAAAATTGCATTTCTTATGTATTTCTTTGTTTTTTCGACTTATGTTTTTATTGTTTTTTTCAATGGAAATAATTATTGACCATTATTCAACCATTTTTAGCCCCAAATTAAATGATTGCAGTGATTAGAATGAAAAATAATGAAGATTTTGTCTTTTCTAGGAAAAAATCAATTTCCATAGGATTTGTACACAAATCACAAAATTTAGCGATTTTCAGGCCGACGCTCACTTACAAAAGGTCACGTGACTTTAGAACGGTATACCCGGTCATCGCAAATTTGGTCTCAAAAGTTGCGCAAGACTTCAATGAAAAAACTCATAAAGTCCCGCGGCAATACCTGCGCGCGTTGCGGAATTATCGCGAAAATAGAGGAGGGGGGGGCTAAATCAGCCCCCCCCCCCAGTCTTTTTAGGGTTAACCCTCAATAGCCCGGGGGGGGGGGGGGGGGGGCTAAATTAGCCCCCCCCCCCCTCGACATTTTTTGCGATAATTTTTCAACGCTGAAATTTCACGACTTTTTTCTTTGACATCTCGCGCACATTTTAAGACCCTATTTGTGAAAATCAGGGGTACGGTTGCAGAGATATAGCACATATTCGTGACCAACATCACAAAAAATGGTGGTTTCCAATGATCTTGTGTGTACAAATTACAATGTACGGGTTTTACAAGAAGTGTTGTCAGAAGAACGTTTTTTTTCTGTTTTTCCTCAGATAACATCCCTGTTGGTCATCATCAACTATTCTAGATATCAAAACAATAAAAAACAAAAGATTTAAAAACAAAGAAATACATAAGAAATTAAAAACAAAGAAATACATAAGAATTCCAAATTTCAAGAAAAATTTGCATATTTGCATAATTAATTACAATTATAAATATGGAATTTCAATACATGTCATTAATTTGACTAAGCTATCTTTTAGATTATATTACAAGCTACAAACATGCCAAATTTTATTGCATTTCCTCCATAAATGCGGGGAAAACTGGAAAAAATGAGAATTCCTTGAAAAAATTTGCATATTTGCAAATTAGACAAAAATTAAGAATAACAATAGATATATAAATTTGACTATGCATTCTTGTAAAATACATGATGGGACACAGACACGCCAAGTTTGGTCAAAATCGGTCAATAAATGGCCGAGATCTGAGGGGGGGGGGGGGGGGGGCCAAATTTGTTAATGAATAACACAACCCTTTGCAAAGTGTTGGACATCTATTTAATATCAACCAATGGTACCAAAATATATAACCCTGTGTTGTTGTTTGCGTGGTGGTCCCCTTTTATGTTATTGATGAGCTGTACTCGCACTTTCATTGATGTGTTGCATAACTTCCAACTGATTGAGGGTCATGCAGGATCACCAGTTCACCCATGAAGCTCTTTATGGCCTTTGCCAACTTCAATTGTGTCCAGTCTGTTGAAATTATTTTTCACTAAATCGTACTTGACAACTTTTGATTTCTAAATCTGTGCAATGAAATATGTTCTATTTAACTTGTATTTAAAAAAAATAGCTAGATGTAAAAAAAGCATTGAAATAATAAAAACAAATCTGACCATTGGTTCCTGTAATCTAAATATGTGTACAGATTGTAAGATGTAAGATATGTTTGTTTTTTGCTTGAATAGGAGTGTTACGATATCCCGTGCAAGGACGTGCCCACCCTGGTGAAACCACTGAATAGATACACCGTCAGAGCCATCTCTGCTGGACACACACATTCTGCTGCCATTGATAGTAAGTCAAATCATCACTTTATTATGACATGTGGCAAGATACAGGGAGATGTATGAAATTTGTTATGGTCATTTGTGAATTAGTCTGATGGGCTTTCTGCTTCTTTCTTTGTGGATGTATGCTCCATAGGGTGCACATTACCAATGGATGTGGTGATAGTAATAATTTTATCTGGTGTGGCGCTGCCATCTGTAGGCCGAGATGTGCACTTAGTGAATGAAGGATTATAATTGTCATTGTCCTCAGCATTATCATCATCATCAACATCAGTATATTATCTAAAACATTTGTTTGTGCCATAAGTCACCACCATCATCATCATCATCATCATCATCATCATCATCATCATCATCATCATCATCATCATCATCATCATCATCATCATCATCATCATCATCATCATCATCATCATCATCATCATCATCATCATCATCATCATCATCATCATCATCATCATCACCCTCATCATTTGTTTGTACCATAAGTCAAATGATATTAAAGTTGAGATGTTTGTTGCTTGCAGGTTTTGGGCGGCTAATCACGTTTGGCTCCAACCAGTATGGTCAGCTTGGTGTAGGAGACTGCAAGGGAAGGTCAGGGGTGTGTGAGGTCAAAGGTGAACTCACTGGCAAACATGTTCTGATGGCCAGCTGTGGGGATGGCTTCACAATCATTGCAACAACAGGTGAGAAGACTTGCTCAAAGGATTTGCCTGCCTATTATCATATTGTGCATATATATGTTGATAAAGTATTATTAAAGCGAAAATTGAAGATTGATGCTTGAGGTAGGACATGTATGTTTTTATATTCATCTAATGCTGTGTACTTCTTGCCTGCAAAGAAATCGAGATTTGTTGCCATAACAGCAGTTTGAGTGAATTCTGAAGATATGCATGCAATATGAATTATGTGTGCGCTAGAAAGCCCGCTCATCATATTGAAACACCACCAATCTTTTGTAAAGACATCTGGTTGACATATTGTCTGTAATTGTGTGTCCTGACTGTATCAGTTGCAATCCTTTGCACTTGGAAGGGGTCTCTTCCTTTTGTTCTATCAATGCAGAAAATCAGATCTTCTCGTTTGGGCATGTGGATAGTGGTCGCCTAGGACAAGGTGACACAACGTCCAGCCCTCTGAGGAAGAAGACAGCTGTACCAACTCCCAGACCAGTGTTTGGTTCACTCCACATGGTTTCTGGGCTGTCTTGTAGACATTGGCATACCATCATCATAGTAGGTAAGCAAAACATAGCCACTTGTTAGCCAAATTGCCCCCTACTGACAGCTCCAAATCCTCTCCTATAATATAAGTTACAATATTATTTTTAAACAGAGAAAGGAGCCAAATAACCATATTAGGATGTAACCAACATGTCCATATCTTTGTTGGATGCTTGTTCTAAGACAGTAACTAGTAGACTTTTAATTGAATATGAGGACTTTGTCATGTAGTGTGTAATTAAGCTCTTGTCTTACATCATGAGGGTGGCGGTTCTGAATCCCACTGTATCCGGCATCTTCAGCTCTTCCGCAAGACACTTAATTAATCCACTTTGCTACTCTCCATCCAGGTGGTTAACTCTGTAGGTGTTGAGGGTATGTGTACTTCAAAAGTAGCTCTGACTGGAATGCTCCCTAGGGAGTGGAGAGAGTGCATATTATGTGCTGTATTGCTTGTGGACGTGTAACCAATGACTGAGGTATGATATCATACACAGGGTCCTCTGTGAGAGCGATATACAAGTACTAAAGAGACTACCCTGGGTAAACAACACTAATTTCTATGGGCAAAGGCAGTCTCTATGTTGTTTATTGTTTCTAGTTCTCTGAGGGGTGGGGGGGGGGGGGGGGGTGGGGGGTAGAAATGTATTGCATTAACATACATCCTGTGTAAAGGTGTTGTATTATTGGGATTAAAACAATCAATTTGCTGAAGATATTCATTTTTTTAATGACATAGTAGTCCAAACATTTCAGATTTTTGCTTTCATCTACAGAGAAATTCATCAAAAACAAGACTTTCCGCTCACCACGGATAGATAGCACATCTAGTTTAAAAGGTAAGTCCATGATCTTGATTGTGGGTGCTCGTAAAGCTTTTATCCTTGCTGAACTCCTTGTCTAGACTTTGCTGATTTTCCTGAATAAATAATGAACCAAATTTGTATCAATGTTGAGACTCTGGTTCAGAATAGTGAATCCTTCTGCAAAACTGCAGTTCTTGACAAAAAAATTAATTAAGGATTTTTTAAATGATCAAATAGATGCACACAGTGAAGGGAAAAATACATGTACATGTATGTACCTTATTTCCCCTGTCTTCTATTGCTATATGAATTGATTATTTCTTTGTATTTTAGAAAGGGCAGTATAGAATAGTAAGAAGTATGAATGGTCCATGAGAAATGTTGCTTTGAAAGTATTTCTTTACAAGTATGTGTTTATTATATACAGCAGTAAGTATCCAGGTGAATGAGGATAGTGTATTCACTGGGAGCTATGACCAAGTGTCTGACAAGAACCAGACGGATGAGCCAGCAGAAGCACAGAACAGCAAGAAGAAAGAACTGTCGGAGAAGGATGCTTCATCCATGGCTGCTGATGGATCCGAGGATGAAGGAATCCACACCAGAGACTTGAGCAGCGATACGAGAGAGACAGACGTGGACTACCAGTCCCAGAATATCAAGACCAGAGAGGAGAGTGGTGGTGAGGAGGTGAATGGTCTAGAGGACAGCACCATGCCACCATGGCTGCTGGATGTAAGTAGTCACTCTAATATGTTACATAATATCTGTCAAATACATGTGAGACATAAATAACGGAAAAGGGGCAGAAGGGCCCAGAGGAACATTGTATAAAGGGAGCTGACATATAACCAAACCCTTTTTTAATAAGGTTATTTTGCTGGTCCAAACTTTGAGATTTGTTACCTTGATATAAACAGATACCTGTAATAATAAGTTAATTTGTATGGTCCCAAGAACCTCATAAAGTAGTTCTACTGTAAATGCTTATATGACTGTTTGGTTGGACTTGTGCTGATGAGACTGAAATCTCCCGTACGTCACGTACGTCCGTACGTCCTGTGCTCGGGATCGCGTTATCTCAAGAACGGATTGACGGATTCTCACCAAACTTGGTTCATGTATGTATTTTGGGGTGCCAATGATCTGTTAACATTTTGGGGTCATGAGGTCAAAGGTCAAGGTCACAGGACTCAATATATGTGTAATAATGCATCGTTCTCACGAACCGGTTGATGGATTAATTTCAAACTTTGTATGAGTGTACATATCGGGGTGGCAATGATCTGAGTAGATTTGGGGGTCATGAGGTTAAAGGTCAAGGTCATAGGACTCATTATACTCATGTAAAAAAGCTTGTAATGGCAAAATCTCAAGAACTAAATGTCAGATTTCAATCACTTGATACCTAAATGTTTCTTAGGAAGCCAATGTAGCCATCAAAGTTTGGGGTCATATTGTCAAGGTCACAGGGCTCAAAATATATGAAAAATATATTAAAAAATTAATTCAGTGCATGTTAATTTGGGCTTAAAGGGAATTCAGACCGGTATATTAGACGCGTGGATCCATCTTGCGCACTTTTACGCACGGTACGTAATCCCCATTGGCTCAGTTATAAGTAGCGATCGCAAACTGTCCCACTTCCGAATACCTGAATCAAAAATGCATCAAAAATAGTCGCGTTCGGAATGTTTGTACTAGATGTTTACGAGCGAAAATATCACGTAACACGCTTAACCGCACCGACTTCAAAGTGCCGCTGTTTGATGCCTTAGGTGATAGCGTGAGAAATTCGCTCGGTATACAGATACCAGCTGTTTGCTGCATGCAATTTCATAAGAAGGCCCGTGTTCAGATATTTCGAAGTACCGCTCTTCGATCGTTTACCTCGAGAGATTACGGTGGAGTCGAGTTGGAATTTGCTGACTACCCATTATAACCCACGCATATATGCCTTTAATATTAAAATTGCGTCATAGTGGAGGCATAATTTTCGACTGCATGCAGTCGAAGATCCATCTAGTTTTTAATGCTTCCTCTTTTCAAAAATTTACAAAAGAGGTTTTTAGATAGTTGTTGATTATCTCTCTATCTAATCACCGTTTCAACAAAACATTCAATGTACAATATTCTATTTCAAATGACTGAAACCGATGAGTGTTTAGAGAGCGCCCTCTTGAGTTTTAACGGCTTCTTTTTAATGATAACAGGCCCTTTTGTGATTTTGTATTCCTTTCGAGCATGGTGGAGTTATAACTATTACCGTTAGTTTGTAATGTAATGGTGCAGGTTTTGCTTACTAAAATTCAGTTTGACCAAAACTGTACTCTCTTTACCAGAACTCAACTATCCCTTTAAGGTAATTGTGTAATTTAGGGGGACAGATAATAGAAGGTAGACCAGACTTCAATATTTCAATATAAGCCTTCCATTTGGCACAAAAAGGCGATATAATTTTCAAGCAAATAAAATAGTCTGATTCACAGGAACGTTGTGAAAGGTTCCGATTTTCAAGTTGGCAAGCTTTAGTAAAAACAAAGCAACAAGCTTTTTTTTACAAATTTGTATCAATATGTGTTTTATACACAAATGTTTTACTAATTGTGAATCAATATGATATTTGTTTGATCAGGAGTTGGAGCAGGCTGAGTTCATTCCCATGCCATCACGACTAGAGTCTTCCCATGGTAGCAGTGACTCTGCCTCCCTGTCCACTGACCCTCAAGGCCCCCAGGAACCCCAGGGCCCCCAATCTTCCAGCACCAAGAATACCTCTGCAGTGGAGGCCCTTGCCGAGGCTGAGGGGCTCAAGACTGGCTGCTCAGACAGCGGCTTCCACAGGCCACACTTTGTGCCCCTCTGAGCTTTGCTGCCCTCTCACAGTCAGGAGACTCCTTCAAGATGGGCATGGCTCGGGATGGAGAGCTGGAGACTCTCAGAGACAAAGTAGCACACCTCGAAAATGACAACCACAAGGTAAGCATCTTCTGAATGATTAAAGTGTGATGGGCTACGAGACTGGACTTTTTCATATTATGTGCCATATAAATAGAAACTATATCTGTTATTTAAGGGTATGGTGACAAGAAAACTGCCTCAAAATTGGGTTTTACTGTATCTAAGGTAGATTTTCATGAAGATTACTAATACAAACATATTTTCCTCGTGGGAAAACCCGGTAAAATAAAAAAATCAACTTGTAAATTCACTTTCGGAACCCCCGTAAAAAAACTGAGTCCCGGGCGAACAAAAAATGACGTCATCTTTGTGACGTCACCTGCAGGCAATCGCAGTTTAGCTCGGTCATAGACGTACACGCTGAGTGCAATACTCACGTTGACACAGAGATATTATTTCCATTTGTTTCAATATTTGCAAACATTTTTTCAGGTTTATATCATGGACGATATACACTCAGATGTGTAGCTGCATCCTGCTACAATTCATTTCTTAGCAATTCTTAAGCATTTTCAGTAAAACCTCAATTTACAAGCAAAAAGGAGTTTGTTTTACAAGCAAGTCATAGGCTCTGCATGTAAACAATGCACATTCCTCCGCGTTGCGGTCTGCATGTGATGTCATGAATCGGGTGACACGTGCGCACATTCCCGCTCTGCTATAAATGACTTTTTTTAGGAGCATGGAACGCCGATGCGAAATAAAGCAAAAAAGTTGCATGAAATTTACCTTTTTTTCCCAACTTAAAGGACAATGAAATCCAGACAAATTGTTGTATGCACTATAAGACACGAAATATAATTAATAGTCTCTGAAAATTTGAGCACAATCGGTCAAGAAATAAGAACTATATGGCTCTTTGAAAAGAGCCATGTATTTCTTCGAGTGACTCAAATTGGCAACGCACTCTGGCAAAGTTGTGGACAACTCCCCATTCATTTTGTACACAAAATTTCAGTTTTGTTCAATTTTCTCAAAATTTATGTTTACCCTTCGTTCGAATTCAACATATGTTTTGTAGAATGCTTTTATACATAACATATCATGAGTTGGGGGAATGGAAAAAATGTGACTATGAAGAAAACTGCAAAAATTGGAACATTTGTGTATAAAACATATGGGGAGTTGTCCACACACTTATCAGAGTGTGTTGCCAATTTGAGTTCCCCATAGCAATACATGGAGATCTTCAAAGAGCCGTAGTTTTCTTGTTTCTCACCCGATTATGCTCTAACTTTCAGAGATTATTCTACTTAATCTCTTCAAGACTATGAAAGCAACATTTTGCTTGAGTTTCATTGCCCTTTAAGGATTTCTTTGAAAAAAAGAGTGTGGTATATCAATAAAGGCACATATTTAAAGCTATAAACCTGAATCAAAGCCGGGATTTCCCCTCTCCTTTAACTTAAATCATGCTTAAGATATCTTGAATCACACCTTGAACCTGCGATTCATACTGAGAGAACTAATGCTTCCCTGAGGACATGCATCATAACTGAGAACTACATTGAAGAACTGATGTTTATCACATGTCAGGAGCACCAAATAGTATCATACATACACGTACATGCAAATCATTTGAAAATAAATATTGCATGAACCTTCCACACACACAACCCAATGTTTCATTGACAATCTGTGAAATGAGTGAATGGGGTAACCAGATATAGTTCTACTACTTTCTCTGATTTACCCATTCACTCGTTCAAATTCACAATTCATGTCTGAGTGTGCTGTTGTCTAGAACGCAAATGTCAAGTCCAGATATGTCCCTTGGTGATGATTCATTAGTATGGTAAGTTAAAGTGCACCTGTAAAGTGTCAGATATTGCCCAAAATGACATTTGAGACTTCAATCCTTGTACAAAATCATTGTAAGATAAGTCTGAATGATGTGTGAAAGTTTCATTGAAAAAGAACACTGCTTTCCTGGTTAAAAAAACGAAGATATGTGTCAGCTTTTATAACGAATTACTGTATGACGTTTATGACCATTCATTAACGCTCTTGAGCTGAATGATAGATATCGTCATACTAAAGGGGCATTGAACAAATCTAACCCTATTTTATTCTTCTCTTACCATAAGCTAAACAACACGTAGAAGAGAAGCGGGGAAGCTCAAGTAATTTTCGTGGAGTTAGACACTTTACAGGCATCACTTTAAGCTCATTTTCTTATTTGTAACAAAAACAAAAGTAGCAGAGTAGATCTCCAAAATCTTCCTTTGAATACTAAAAATCTAAAATGACAAATGGATCCACAAAATCGAATGGTTCTTCCGTCATGTGAAATAATAGAATTTGTGGCAATTCTCAAACTTTTGTATAGATTGTGTGACTGGATGATGACCATTTGAACCAACTCCTTTTCTCATTCTTTGTTGTACAGCTGCTGAACATGGTTTCCGATCAAGAGGTTCGCTTGCTTCAGCTGGAGAAACGGCTGTCTCAGCTGGAAGGAAGCAGCGTGTAATGTCCACAACAGCGTCCACTACACTGTCTTCTTCCAAACGTCAACATAAGTGCTTACCTTATTCAGAAGAGTTGTCATAAGGGCCCTGTTCAGATCCATTAGTCCTTTTTTTTAGAACAGTGGGATTTCTAATTTTGATGTATAAAATAAGTTGAATTTGTCAGTTGCATTATGAGAAAATACTTGTTTGTGGGGGGGGGGGGGGGGCTCCATTGTTTGGCTTGCTTGAAAGCCCCTAAAAGGTTTTTCATTATGCCACTTGAATACAAGGTTCTAATTAATACTGATGTGAATTTGAACTCTTCACAACCATTTAATACTTGTTAAATTATATTCATTCCTCTTGTTTCAAGCTGTCAAGCAATATACAGGGTGGCCAGAAAGGATGCAACACCTACGATCGTTATTTCATCAACACCATCGACAAATGTCATTGTTTTTTGTTTGATTAGGTAGAACATCTTTTTCCAACAAAATGATACACATGAGTATTGATTTTGGGTAAGGCGTTTGGATCCTAGGCCCATATTTCTGAGGCAATGTCGTTCTCCTAAATTGCTACTTTTCGTCTCCAGCGATCCTCTGAACAATGAGACATTCTCGCCCATGGCCTGCCATAGAATTAGCTGTACAGAAGAACCGCATGACTGCTCTCCCTTTGTAAGGAAGACAATGTGAGCCATTCTTATGTACGGCTAATTCTACGGCAGGCCGTGGGGCGAGAATGTCTCAGTGTTCCGAGGATCGCTGGAGAAGAAATAGTAGCAAATTTAGGAAACGACATTGCCTCAGAAAAATGGGCCTAGGATCCAAACGCCTTACCCAAAATCAATACTCATGGTATCATTTTGTTGGAAAAAGAATGTTCTACCTAATCAAACAAAAAACAATGACATTTGGTCGATGTGTTGATGAAATTAACGATCGTAGGTGTTGCATCCTTTCTGGGACACCCTGTATAGAGAAGATGTGAATTAATGAAAGGTTTGCATTGTTTGTTGCTTGATGTTGGAAAAGAGTGACTTTTCAATTGTACTTTCTCAAACTATGTTTACTCAATATCAGTGAGAGATTAAATGACATTCACTGCACAAATAATGCATGCAATTTGCTCATAGCTACAAGCTTGATGTTGAAATTACCATGATGCAACAACTTATATTTAATATGAAAACATTGATATAAGTAATTGACTGATAATGCAATGATGAATGTATATTTATATTTTACCACACATCTTTGTAGTACAAAACAATAATTTTCTTTGTTATAATGGCTTATTGGGGGGTAAAATTACACCAAATTGTCCTTAAAATTGCTCCTATTGTGCCGCTTACAGAGAAAACAAGTTTCCTGTCTCTAAGTATGTACAATTGTATAGGCACCTCCGGAAAAAACAACAATATTTTGGCATTATAGATAAACACAAGTTGTGCATCCGATTGCTTGTATACGTGCCAATACCAGGCAATACCAGGGACAGCCATACCAGGCAATTCATTGTACTGAGCTAGTAGAAGCAGACACATTTCAGAATAAAAAATGGATTGTG
>JBAMJV010002829.1:0-27500 GCA_037951105.1 Echinarachnius parma | reverse complement strand
TATGAGATGAAAAGTACAAACAGGTGTCATCAGCGTAGAGGGACACTTTACAATGTTTAACAGCGTTTGAAATGTCATTTATATATAACAAAAACAAAGTTGGGCCCAAAATGGAGCCCTGTGGGACTCCGTATTTTACATACGCGAGTGAAGAGAGGCTTCCATTTATCGATGTGCGTTGGGTTCTATCACTGAGGTAGTTTTTAAACCAACTTACACTTGCATCATCAAAGCCGTACAACTTGAGCTTTTCAAGTAAAATACAATGGTCCACAGTGTCAAAAGCCCTTTTAAGATCAAGGGCCACAAAGCCAGTAACGGAGCCATTATCTATATTATGTGACAAATCTTCGATTACATTTAACAAGGCGGTTGTAGTTGAATGGCCATGTCTAAAGCCTGACTGATTTACGAACAAAATCGAGTTTTCAGAGAGATAGTCCGTCATTTGTTTGTGCACAACCTTTTCAATTATTTTTGACAACACAGGCAAGACGGATATCGGACGATAATTGGCTCTATCAGTTGTACTACCGCTCTTAAAGATAGGGACAATCTTAGCAGACTTCCATTCTTGAGGTAAAACCCCACTGGACAATGACAAATTTATAATGTGTGTAAGAGATGATGCAATAATCGGGGCTGCCATTTTAACAAGCTTAGCAGATATTCCATCCAAACCAGTCGCCTTGTTTGGAGAAATACCAGAAATTAACTCAAGAACAAAATTTTCAGTTATTTCCACAAACTTAAATTTAGACTGGGTAAAACTCTTAATAAAATTGTTAAAATCTCCATCAAAAGATTGAGCCTGCTTCAATTCTTCAACAATACCACAGAAGTAGTCATTAAATAGTTCAGCTACAGCACATGAATCATTTATTTCTACATCATCGACTTTTAACGTATGAACATTTGAATCCCTGCATTTGTTGGGTACCACACTTCTTAATGACTTCCACACTTTACTACTGTCTCCAGGGTTATTAACAATACAATCATGAATATAATCCTTTTTTAACCTTCTCATAGTAGATGTAACTTTGTTTCTCAACACTTTATATTGGTCCCAGTCTACTGTTTGGCCAGTTGATACTGCTTTCTTTTTACGTTTATCCCGTTCACGCATCATTACCTTAACATCGTCAGTAATCCAAGGTACGTTCCGTTGTCTAACACGTCTCTTTTTTAGGGGGGCGTGTTTATCAATAATTAATCTATACTTCTCAATCCATATATCGTACGCCCTTTCAACATTATTTTCGGATAATACTTCATCCCAAGGCTGGCTTAACAGGTCCCTTTTAAAAGCATCAACATCCATCTTATTTATAGCTCTTGAATGTACATATTTATGTTCGACAACTTTACGTTTCACTCGTCCCCAAGTAGCAAGCAACATATAATGATCACTAATCCCAATTTGTATAACATCACTAAAGCTTACTCTATTACAATCAGAGGTAAATACAAGATCAATTACAGTCGAAGAGTGTTGGGTAACTCGTGTTGGCTTATCAATTAATTGAGTCAAATGATAGTTGTTTGCAAATTCTATAAGACGCTTTGTTACCGAGTTAGGATTTTTGCTAGATACATCACAATTGAAATCACCCAACAGCACAACATCAATATCTTGAGCTTCAATTTTTTCAAAAATATTTTCCACTTTATCAAACAAGAAGGATTTACTGTTTGGGGGTCTATACCATACGCATACTAGGAATGGTTTCTGATTTTTCTTTTCAATTTGAATAACTTGCATTTCCAATTCATCATCTAAAAGGTCATCTCTCACCTTATAAATTACATCTTTTTTCACATAAACTATTATTCCACCTCCGTTTCGGTTCCTGTCCTTTCTTATTATAGAATAACCATCAATATTTATGCAAGAATCAGGAATTGTTTCGTCAAGCATTGTTTCACTAAAAGAAACTACATCATATGGTGAATTTTTAAATAAGGATCTTACTTCATCAATACATCGATACAAAGAACAAATATTAAGGTGCGTAATATTAATACCGGGTTGGCATTTGACCATCTTCGTGACACTATCAAAATTATTGTATTGTACATGCATTTGTTCTTCATAGTTAGGTTCATTTATCGGATTCGTTGCGCGAGTGTCTTCCACAGTTTCGGTAAATAAGTCAATAGTTGGTAATTCACTGAAGAGACATTTAGAGCAAATCCAGTCTCGATCTGAGTTAAAGATAGCATCATTCACATAGCCACATTTCGCGTGAGACCATTTTCCACAATTCACACACAAGATAGAGTTTTGATTATTTCGTACAGATTTGTTACAATATATACAAGGATATGTGATTATCATTTCGCTATAGTTTCTGGTGTTGTGTTAATACGATTGTTTAATTCATACTTTTTAGTACATCACATTCAGTTTTTCAAGATCTTTCTCAGACCGGATGCTCACTTTTTCGTTGTTTTTCAGAAGCGCCTTGATCCTACCGTCGTTGGTCCACGTCTTCGCTACGTCGGGTGATTGTCGCACTTTTCGAAGGAGTTGTTGGCGGTACGCGGTCAGGTCTTCGTGCACGTATACGTTTGTTCCCTTTAATTTGGTTCGGTTTGAGAATACAGCCTGTCGGGCGTTGTAGCTCGCGAACTTGATGATGATCGAGTGGGGTCTTCCGTTCGCTGTTCCCGACCTCGGTGTTATGCGGTGACTCCGGTCGATGTCGCATGGCCTCAGCTCGACGTCCATCTTCTCGGAAGCGAGCCGTCGAATGGTGTCGTCTGTACATTCGTTCGGCACCTCCTTGATGCCCTGGAATCTCAGGCAGTTCCGACGACTGTACTGCTCCTGTTCCTCACAGACGGATTGGAGTGCGGTCACCTTCTTCTCCAGTGTGTTTACTTTTTCGTCCAGTGTATTCAGCTGTTCACGATGCTCGTCCAAATCCATCTGTAGAGCTTGGTAAACGGACTGTGTCACTTGCTCTACAATGGTGTCTACAATGGACTCTACCAGCTTGGTTCTGATGTCTTCACTAGACATGGCTTTGACGATCATGTCATGTAGATTTTCGCTCGAGAGAGCTCGGGCGTTCTCGGGTGGTTTGGTGACTTCTGCGGTGGCAGGATCTGCAGCCTTCTCCGGGGTAGCCTCTTGTCGGGGCTCCGACTGACTATTTTCATTTCTACAAATTTTAAGCATATAACATTTAACATTTAACATTTAACACACACACACACACAAACTTACACACGCATTCGAATGATGGAGATAAATTGGATAGAACCACACATGTGTTTCTATCCAACGCTGGTTCAAATACAATATTTTATTTCATTTTAAAGGGAAAGTTGAGTTTTGGTAGAGAGGGCGCTAGACTACTTAATTGGTTTGTGAGGTAATGAAAAACTGAGTGTAACATTTGAAAGAGCATAATATTTAAACAATAAAATCATCTTTGTTTGATCAAAATCGGTTCAGAAACGGCTGAAATATCCATAAATATAACAATTTGTAATAAACCCGGGGCCCCGGGTTTATTAGAGAATTTTGAACCAGCCGTTAAAAATTCCAAAAAATGCTTCCTCTTTTCAAAAAAGTTACAAAATAGGTATTTAAATAGTTGTTGGTTATTTCTCTATCTAATCACTATTTCAACAAAGCATCACATGCACAATATTTTATTCAAAATGGTTGAAACCGATGAGTGTTTAGAGAGCGCCCTCTTACGTTTTAACGGCTCTTTTTGAATGATAACATGATCTTTACTACGTCATTTGTAATTTTGTGTTCCTTTGTAGTTATAACTATTAGTTTGTAATGTAATGATGCAGGTTTTGGTTACTAAAATTCAGTTTCACTAAAACTGTACTCTCCTTACCAGAACTCAACTATCCCTTTAATTTCCAATAACAAAATAAACAACGTATACAATTATCATGCGCATCAAATGTATTTCTCTTTTTTTTAATGTGTTGATATTTATATACATGATTAACATAATTATAGTATGAACATGAAAGAAGGAAGTACCGAGGAAGCAAGTCTCATGACATTGATGGTACCTGGGTATCTGCTTTAATAATAGTGTTCATTAATATGGATAATCAACATGTTACTAATTATATTTGGTAATGTACCAGAGTCAAATCGGAACATAATAATGACCGAGATAAAACTGCGATAAACATCAACCACTTTTAAAACACTATTAGCACTTAAAACGTTATAATCATGCGTAAGAATCGAAACATGAATATTAATAGCTATAACTACAAATGTCTTCTTTATCAGACGAAAAGGCTCTGTCTGACGGATCCGACTGATTTGATTTGATTTGGTTTGAGTTTATTGCCCAAATTAATGGACTTGTTGAGCTTTTCTCTCAATCCATTGTGCCAACATTGAAATATGGAAGCACTAACGTTGAGTATAAAAAAGCAAGCGCTTTTAATGGTGAAATAAGTGCAAACACTTTTATCATACAATTATGTATTGCTCGATATCAATCATGTTATTTATCAACCATTACAACTTAACATGTTACTTCTTCAACTCTCTTCATTAAATGATGTGAATCTTCCACTTTATAATCAACCCTAATAAACAATTAATCAAATAATCGGAAAATATCACAATCCACCTATTTACACGGAATATTATGTATAAGTAATTACATTTTGTTTTAATGTGAATATTTACGAACCACTTGGTGCCTGAGAAAATAAAGATCGAATTTCGCGGTTGACATGAACTTGACTCATCATTAAAAGGGTAGTACAGTTTTGGTAAGGCTGAGCTTTAGTAACCAAAACCTGCACAATAACATTACAAACTAATATATAGTTAAAACTCCACTATGCTTCAAAAGGTATAGAAAATTACAAACGACTAAGTAAATAGCCTGTTATTATTTAAAAAAGAGCCATTCAAACACAAGAGGGCGCTCTCTAAAAAAGCATTGGTTTGAATCATTTTTCATACAAAATTATGCATGTGATGTATTGTTGTAATAATGATTAAATAGACAGATCATCTTGAATCTTTTTGAAAAAGTGTAAGCATTTTGTCTTCCTCTTTTACAAAACGTCTGAACAGTTTCCAGTTGACGGATGGGGATAAATGTAACACACACAAAAAAAATCAGATCGAACAGCCCTGTAATTTGGATTCTACGAATGAAAAACGAATGCGTCCCCCCATCAAACTATATATCGGTAAATAAAAGAGTTTAACTGATTTAGCATAATATTACAACAATATTGTACTAATTCTGGTATAGGTATTGTGAAGCCGACATTTGTAAAGGTATGTCACGGAAAAAGATCTAAAAAATGAAGAATATGTTATTACATGTAGTCAGTTTAAGCGAGGTTTGGTTATTTTGTTTAGTATCCGCT
Organism: Echinarachnius parma; assembly: GCA_037951105.1. Lineage (NCBI taxonomy): Eukaryota > Metazoa > Echinodermata > Echinoidea > Clypeasteroida > Echinarachniidae > Echinarachnius > Echinarachnius parma. The sequence continues at coordinate 22,115 of JBAMJV010002829.1, read as the reverse complement.
TATGCCGTTGTTATTTATGCGCGGGTCACGTAGCGAGCGCGGGTCACGCATAGCGATGTAGTACTCCGTGGAATCCGTGTGCGAACTTTCTCACCGGGTGAATACACGTATAATGCACAATTAAATGTTGGACGACGGTTTATTAGTTTTAGGTCTATAACCCCACGAAAAAGAGATTTCAAGCCCTAATTTGTTCAGGCATGCTATTAAATGACATTTTCTTTCATATAAGACAATAACCTCGCAACTTTTGAAACTTGTCTTGCAAAAGACGGTCTGTCCCTTTAAGAGGTAATCAGTAATATTTGTAACAAAACTATACATTGGAATTAACTGTTTAAATCGTGTTACACCAATAAAGCGTGCTCAAAGGGGAAGTTCAGTTTTGGTATAGAGGGCGCTGCACGAAATAATTTATTTGTGAGAAAATGAAAAACTGTGTCAAAAGTGTCAAATTTGAAAGAGCATACAATTTTAATGACAGAGTAAACTTTATTTGATCAAAATCGGTTCAGAAACGGCTGAAACATCAGTAAATATATCCGATCAAAATCAATATGGGCCCCATATGTATTCGATGATTTCTAGAGGAATTGTAAAAATGCTTGCACTTTTTCACAAATTTTCAAAAGAGGTTTTTAAATAGTTGTTGATGATCACTGTATTTAATTATTATTTCAACAAAACATCACATGTATCATTTTGCATAAATTGTTAATGGCTCCTGTTTAATGATAACAGGCTTTTTACCTTGTCGTTTGTAATTGTGTATTTCGAGCATTGTGGAATTATATCTATTAGTTTGTAATGTCATTGGTTACTAAAGTTCAGCCTAACCAACATTGTACCACCCTTTTAATTACTTATTTAATGAATAACTTATTGACTGGTATTTATGTGGTAACTTTGTCATACGAGAAATACGGTATTGTTGATTTATCACAACGTGAAACAATTTACGTAACAGTTACCGTGTATTAATGTACATCGTTAGAAACAGTTAAAAGCATGCATGTGATCGTGTATGAAACATTATATTTTTGTCAAAATCAGTCGAATAACATACGTGATCTTACAACATGATTACATGTGGAAATAGTTTGATATTTAAAATTCATTTGTACTTGGAAGAATTAGTCACAGCAACACAGGACGCATGAGTCCATTTATAAGAAGTGTAGGTATATCACTGGTAAGGACATGAATCTAGTAGCGTCCTAACTTAGGCTAGCCCTGACCTGCCTAGACCATGCAGATCAAGCCGAGTCAGATGCGAACAGAGGTTTGTATCGTTTTGTTTTACTAGGTTGTTACCAGAACGTCCTCAGGACCCACCTCTATAATAAACTCATGATGAATCATCATTTGTTATAATATCCTCGTATCAAACATATACGTCAGTATTAGTTATTCCTGAAAAGGTAGTTGTGACGTTTTTATTCGCTTGGATTTGAATCCATGTGAGAGTAAACTTTCAGGACATCTGAATAAGAATTACTTCCCTCCAAGTGTTCGCATTCTTGTGACATTCTGATTTTAGCCAAGGCCGCGGCCGGTCGAGGCACTAAACATGTGATGAGTCAGCGAAATCGACCATTGACAGTCCGACGGGCTAGGTAAGGACTGGACGGCAGCGTTCTTGTCGCGCCCACAATAATTCGTTTTATAAGGACATCTGAATAGGAGTGACTTCCCTCCAAGTGTTCGCATTCTTGTGAAATTATGATTTTTGAACTGATTTTGTCCTCACTAGACATGCAGTGAGCCAGCGAAATCGACAACTAACAGTCTCGTTAGGTAAGGGCTGGGCAGCAGCGTTCCTCTCGCGCTCCGCTATACTTCATTTCATCTTGAATTTATTTCCAGCTTTTACCATTATGTAGAGCAAATAATTATGAAACTGTAACATTTTAATTTAGCATGTTTAGTATTTCACCAATATTTTCTCATATTCGACGCTGCACATCATGTCCTTTCTCAAATTGACAAACCTCGACGATCACTAAAGCATATCTTTCACATTCATTCTATTTCATTAACTCGTTTAAGAAGTTATTCTGGACCGCTTTCATCAGGAACGCCTTTGGTTATTTTAAAAGTATTAGCATATTCACTAGTCATATTAACACACAGTCGTTCAGAAGCTACAACAATCTTTAAACGCTCTTCAGCGCATTTCATCAGGAACATCAACCACAATCACCTGAACGAACCAATTTTGGTTATTCGTTAAAAATCATCATATTTAGCCTCAGATTAACACTCAGCCGTTTCAGCAGCTCGGTCCAGAAGTATTCATGGCCCCTTTCATCATCGGTCCAGCTGAGGCCCCATGATCGCTCAGACTGGAGTCCGTACCAAGTGCGGTAGCTCTCCAACTGGAATATCATCGAGAAAGACTAGGACTACGTTCTCCACCTGGGTATCTGACACGTGGTTCACTGCGATACGGAACTATGTCATGAAGATCCAGGACCGCGGCTCTGCTCATCAATAGGATCGTCTTAAAACTCCTCTCCACATTATCATATGCAGCGTCCAGATAGTTCATACCAAGTGTCAAGTCATCAACGCCAAAGGCCACTCTTTCGAAGTTTGGAAGTCGCTCCTGTATCATGGGCGTTACGTTTTTCGTGACCCATAACTCGTCGTTGTCGCAGAACATGATGTTGAGATCGTAGTCAAAATCCCTTTGCTCGCGTCCATCTTGGATCTCTTTGTATCCGAGGACAGCTAGCTTCGTTTGTATTGGAGTAACCATCGGTTTTGATAGGACAGCAAGATAGCAATGATGAATCCAATACTTAACAGCGAAACGCAGGAGTACAGCGCGATGTTCGGCAAGCAAACTTCACTTGGTTTGAACGCTTCAAGTGACTTGCCTCTCAGTGGTGCCAAGGTTGCTGAAGCACTCCAACAAATGGTTTGAGGAAGAGAGATAAGAACTTTGCGATACTGTTCGATCATCCAGCCATTTTCACAGTTGCAAATCAAAGGATTTCTCGAAATATCAAGGGTTTGAAGGGAAGAGGACACTGGTGTAAAGGTACTCGAATTGAAGCTGGCAAATTGATTTTTATTGAGCCATAATTCCGTCAAGTTTGGCGTTTGCTCGAACACATTTTCGTCAATGTAAGACAAACTGTTAATATCAAGGTACAATGTTCTTAATTCGACCATGCCCTTCATTAACGTGTATGAAATGCTCAGAAGCTGATTTCTGCGTAAATTTAAGACAATAAGAGATTTCAATCCAGCGAAGGCATCGGGAGGCAGATACTGCAACTGATTTACGCTTAGGTCAAGCTCAAGCAAATGTGGTAAATTTGCCACTAGACCACATTGAAGATAACGAAATAAGCTAGGATGCATTGCACGTAACTGAAGGTATTTTAGTTGTTGTACTCTTGAAAAAAAGTCGCATCCCAAGTTGAACGAAGTCGTATGAGTAATACTAATGCGTTCAAGGAACGGTGAATATTGAAACATCTGAGGTGTGTAATACCAGTTGAACTCTGCGCCATTTAAAAGAATCCTTTTCAACCGCGGTGTGTACAATATCAAAATGTCTATGCTTGTCAAACCAGACAGGTATAAAATCTCAAGTTGATTTATCCTAGAAATTTCAAAATATTTCATGTTTAGACTATCGTTTAAGCTCAATTCCGTCAAGTTGTTCAGGTCAAGAAATGCGAATTTATTTAGGACCTCGAATTTATTACCATCAAGGTTAAGCTCTCGTAAATCTATTTGCCATGTTGCATTCAAAGGATTGAAGGTTTCAATATTGGTCCAGTTTAAGTAGAGGGTGTGTAATGCTTTGAGATAATTGAAATATTCAGGGCGAATCTCACTGATTCTGTTTCCCGACAATATAAGTTTTGTAAGATTAGCGCGACCACGGAACGAGAAATCATTGAGAGAACTGATTCGGCTGCCTGCCAGGTCCAGAGTGTGAAGGTTGATCATCCACGTTTGGTTGTTTGGATTAAAGCTTCTGATTAAAGGGTACCACCACCCAAAAATAATATTCGTATTAAAGAAAGGTAACATCTTTAGTATTCTATTCCATCAACAAGTTCACAAAAATATGTTTCCAGAAAGAAAAAAAATAATTGGAAACTCATCACCATTCTAAAGCATGCGTTCATGCGGTCTGAATTGCGAAGACTGCGATGCGTGCGGTGAATTGCGATGTGTGTGAAGAGCGAACGAATCGCCCGGGAATCTATTGTCTACAAACGTACGCGTGAATAGCATTGGCGCACTCGCAAATGGTTGGCCCGTATGGAACCAGGAAATAGCAGTGGTTCCGTAAGTGGTGGAAATTAATTGCTTTGTTTATGAATTACACAACCCTTTGCAAAATGTTGGGTATCTATTTGATATCACAAAACGGTACCAAAACAAATAATAATGTGTTGTTCTTTGCCTGGTGGTCCCCTTTAAGTTATCGCTCAGTATTAGAGAACGCAATCCCGCCATTCCAACAAAATAATCCGGCTGTGCGATTTTGATTCGGTTTTGCATTATATCAAGAATGGTCACATCAGTTAAATTAACAAATATTAATGGATATAAATTGATCTTAGTTTTATGTAAACTTACTTTAGCAAGTGGTTTATTTCGAAGTGGATTGAACAACACATGTGGAATCGGTTTATAATTCGATTGTTTCAGTTCAATTTCCTCAATTTTTGATCTTGCAATTCCAATAATTATACGACGAAGAACAGAAAATTGAAAAGGCTCTGCACAGCCGATTGTGAGAGATGTCACGTTGAGAGCTGCAATAGAGTCGGGGTTTACTGACACAAGCACATTCCCACATAGTTCTAGCCATACACCTCTAGAATATGGTATGGATATGCCTGCAGCAATGGTTGTTATCCGACTAAATGCAACGTTTATCAGTCTCAGGTGATGACTATGAAACACAAGGTAAGGCAACTTGCTCATATTATTCCCACTTAGAAGCAGAACTTCTAAATATGTTAACGGCAGGAAGGCTTCACTTTCAATAAAATAGATATCGTTCTCCCTTAGATCAATGTGTGTTAGCTCTTCGTATCGTGTAAAAGATTTGTTTCGTACTGTTTTAAACTTATTCATCCTCAGGGAAAGATAGATGATGTTCGGCAATAAGTATTGGGGAACTTTTGTGAAATAACCGTGAATACAAATTGCTTGCCGTAGCTCCATATCTTCTCTACAAGGAGTCTGAAGTGCACTATCATCACTGCGATCTTCCTCGAAGGCCTGCCCAGAGAAAGAACCACCTAGTTTGTTGATATGAACTAGGATGAAGAAGATCAAACTGAGAAGTTGTGTGAAGGCCATAGTTCTTACTTTCTAAGAGGGAGATGGGTTACAGCGTATCAGTTTTGGGCAAATTATATCAACCTTCTAATCTATTGAATCCAGTTTTTTGTCCCTGACACGGTGGTATGATACAATACAAAATGATAAGTTATATGGAATAACAAGATAATAACAGTATGGCTATAGACTAGCACGATATTAGTGCAGCAGACGACGTGAACGTTGCTTGAGTATAAAATAGTGGTTTGCCGTTTTCCGTTCGTGTCGAGTATAGAGCGCAATGCGTTCACAAGAATATGCTTTCGCGCGTGTGGTTTACGAAAGCGAACTTCGAGTCATTGTTCATTTTACCTTGCTCTACATAATAAAAACAAACATGATATAAGTGTTACAAATTAAAGGAATCAATTAACAATGTCTGAATCCAAATAACTTATTTACAGCTCTAGTGGTTCTGTCACACCTTGTTTCATTTATAAAAACATATATAAGCATGGGACAGATTTAGATTTTTTGAATTTTTCTTTCGTTTTGAAATAATATAATTATTCTGATTGAAGTGTTCGAAAGTTGTATGATCCACTGGAAAGTTACAACTGTGTACAACGTCAGAGCAATGAGTGAGCGAATATCGCTTTGCACTTTTAATCATTGTTTGGCCAAATAAAATCCATTTAACATAAAGTTTTGATACCTTTAATACCGAGTGGACACACTGATTACAGAAATACACATTTGATCAACAATTTCATAATTTTTGTTCATATGTCATCAAAGTGACTAGATCCCTTTAAACACGGTTCATAACGTCTGTTTTGTTTGGTTTTGATAGTGCTTGTCCATTATAATTAATCATGATTATTTCTCATTCGTAATAAAGAGTTGTTTGTATTGTATTTTACCCTCTTGATTGAAGTATCTTGTTTTGTTTTCGATTATGATACTCATTACATTCCGCTTCATTGTCAAACGTATACAGATGATTATGATGACGAATGTCGTTGGTTTAATTATCTCTTTTAAAATAAATATAATGGGATTTAGTAACTTTGTTGACATGAGCAACAACGCGTAACTGCTTGATACCATTTGTATATTTTGTGTGATATGTTATGTTCACTGAATGATGTTTGAAAATTCCGTGGTAAATGAATGTCATATGACCAAGAAAAGAGCGAAAAGCATATTGATATTCACTAACTCATTATCCTTGCCTTTTACACAGTTTTAATTATCCACTAGATAATCATAAGTCTGAACACTTTTATCATACATTGCTTAAAGGGATAGTTGAGTTCTGGTAAAGAGAGTACAGTTTTGGTCAAACTGAATTTTAGTAACCAAAATCTGCACCATTATGTTACTAATATATTCAAAATGCATAGCAAATTGAGATGCGATACCAGGAAAATTATTCCCTGGTTATATCTCGAAAGGAATTCAAAATTACAAATGACTTAGTAAAGAGCCTGATATCATTCTAAAATAGCCGTTAAATCTCAAGAGGGCGCTCTCTAAACACTCATCGGTTTCAGCCAGTTTAAATAAAATATTGTGCATGTGATGTTTTGTGGAAATAGTGATTAGATAGAGATATAATCAACAACTATTTAAAAACCTCTTTTTGTACATTTTTGAAAAGAGGAAGCATTTCAAAACAAAATTTAACGGCTGGTTCAAAATTATCGAATAAGTGTGGGGCACCCACATTTATTACAAATGGTTATGTGTATGGATATTTCAGCCATTTATGAACCGATTTTGATCAAATAAAGTTTATTCTGTCATTAAAATTATATGCTCTTTTGGATTTGACACTCAGTTTTTCATTATCTCGCAAACAAAGTATGTTGTGTAGTGCCCTCTATACCAAAACTCAACTATCCCTTTAATAACGAAAAAGAAATTCGGGAACCGAAAGCTATTCCATGCTTCTATTGGTACACTGTAATACAAATACAACGATCAATGTGAACACCGCTAGAGTTCCAAGTAAGTTTTGATGAATTTGACAAAGTTACTAGATCCCTTTAAGTCAAAATATGATATGTATTGTAAACAAAAATAGTGTGTGTTGGGGAGAGGCGCGGTATGTACTAATGAATTTACTTATCGGAAAGATTGACACTATAAACATTTCTTTTTAAAAGCAGACAGACTGTTGGTACATTTTAATGCTTCCGGTAAAGTGTTCCACAATGTGTGTCCTTTGGATTTTATAGTACATCTAAGAAAGTTAAACCTTATTAACAGTTTGGAAAAGTAAATTCATAATTTTGTCTCGTGCAATGTTTGTTTAACAGTAAAATATTTGCAAAGGAGTGTGGCGATAAATGCCTACATAGAGAATGGAACACAATTAATTACACGGAACAATTTTATTTTCTCTTTTTGTATTGCACCATCGGTGTAGCTACTGGTGGGGGAGGGGGTTGACATTGGACCTCTTGCCCCCAATGATTAAAACAAATATTATGAAGTCAATACTGAAGTCCGAACTAATTAAATCGGTGTATGTCACCAATTAATTAACGTGCCCCCACAGGCGTACCCAGGGGTGGGAGGGGGGTTCAAACCCCCCCCCCCCCCCTTTGACCAAAAAATGACTGTTTTGGGCCGTTTGAAGCCCGCCCCCCCCTTCCCCCCCCCCCTTTTCGACCTGTAGCTGGTCTCGAGACCACATTTTAGCGTGATTATTAGCTCATTATTGCATGGCGTACAATACACACGCCATACACATACAATACACGTGAAATTACGCCATCGATGACTGCTCGCATTACTGCCGATCTAAATCGTCACACACAGACTTCTTTACACATAAACTTCGACATCGTCGACCACGAGACTATCATCGATGAACTTTGATTGATCTTCTAACATCGATGTTTTATGGGACTCTCCGCACGCCATAGGGCTCACCCGCAATGCGCCGGCAACTATCGTGAGCGAAATTTAGGACGGGCGTCCTGTCGCTTTTTTTATTTTAAGGTCTATAACTCCACGAAATTGAGAGTTAAAGTCCTAATTTTTTTTTCCAGGTAAGCTATTAATTGACATTTTCTTTTATAGACGACAAAAACCTCGCAACTTTCGAAAATTGGCTTGCAAAAGCCGGACACTTGCTATAAACATCACCAGTTATACTTAATTACTGCTTGAATGGTTAAACAAAAACAATATATACGCGGCTAAGTTACAGGTTTGTTTTGATTAAAAAAGCACTTGTGAACATCAAAGGTCGCCCTTTAGACACCTCAAGTTTGAAACAAAGTTAAACCAAATAAAGCGAATGTAATATTTTGTACAAATAATTATTCAAAATAAAGATCATCAAATACAATTTTAAACAAAATATGAATTAATAAATTAGAAATTTAAAGGATTTTCAAATATGTTTATAATTATTAAACAAGAATTGTTCCCAAACATTTATTCTAATCAGATATATAAATAGATATTTCAGTCTTTTGTCAAGGGATTGCCTTCAAACAAAGTTGATTATAATATTATGTCACTAAAATTGTTTTTTTTTTTCTTCTTCAAAGTTTGCACTTAGTTTTCCATTACATTTATTTTTGAAGCGCCATTAAACTTAAACTTAACTACCCCTTTAACCACAAAAACAACACCTACTACTTATAGTTGATATATTACAATTATATGCATGCTCTTCATCACAAATAAGAGAAACACATGATTAATTAGTATATTATGGATAGCTATCATCGAAAGCAAAAACAAAACTAAACTGTGTCTACTTAGTCATAATCTTCGTTTTTTTTTATGAAAAGCAAATTGACATCACATGCATAATTCCTGGTAGATTATTTGGTTACCCGAACTCTTCAATCTATCAGTCATTCCCAACACGTTACCCAAATATATTTATAAGCACAACCTGATTGCAGTATAGCATCATTCTACGAGCAAATTGTGTGTGGGGCGGTTTCCAATACTGTCATTTGGCTTTAAAGAATACTAAAAATAAAAGTCGTGGCTAGCAATGAAGCAAGTTTGAGGTTGATGTAAACTGTTTATATGTACACAAATAACACATAATATTAAAGGGCACCATCACCTAAAAATAATATTCTTATAAATGAAAGGTAACACATTTAGCATGTTTAGTAGTCCATTCCATCAACAAGTTCACAACAATATGTTTCCAGAAAAAAAATACATAATTGGAAAACGCATCACCGTTCTAAAGCATGCGTTCATGGGTCTGAATTACGAAGACTAATTTGACCAGAGCGAAAGAATCGTCCGGGATTATAATGTCTCTAAACGTTCGCGTGAATAGCATTGGCGCACTCGCCAATCTTTGGCCCGTACGGAACCAGGAAATAAAAGTCGTTCCGGAAGTGGTGATAAATAATTGCTTTGTTTATGAATTACACAACCCTTTGCAAAATGTTGGGTATCTATTTGATATCACAAACGATACCAAATCATAACACTATGTGTTGCTCTTTGCCTGGTGGTCTTCTTTAAAGAATATTTAGAAACGTATAATCCAGATAATATGAAGAATCGAGAAACAAAGTACGGCATTATGTTTGATCCCCGCAAAATACAATGGTCATTATGAAAGTATTATTGATAATCAAGAAAACTTCAATTGTCTTTTTAAATATATATATATATATAAGCTATCACAATATATCCGGTGTGAAGAAGTGAATACGAAATAAAAGTGAAATGCCAAGAAATGGCACATTCCAGGCTCCTTGGGACGAAATTAAGGTAAACTTTTGAAAAAATTGAACGAACAAAGTTTGAAAATGGATGGGAAAACAACAATATAATCACGTAAGATGCAAATATTACTTTAGTGGTACTGTGTCCGTTTTAACTATCGACTTATTTACAGTAATTCATAATTAATTAAAGTAATATATAACTTTGTATACGAAACACTTAGTGAAACATGAAAAGAAGGCCAAATTATATGGTTTACATTATTGTATCTCTCCTGTTACTGTAAGTTGATATTTAGAAAAATTATGTATCAAAATAATACAAAATTAAACATGATAATACTAAAACATGAATGTTTTATCATTATTTCGATTAAGTTCCATACAATTATAAACATGTAAACTACACCCTCTCGCGGTAATCAGTATCATTTGCAGTAAAAGTGTACATAAAACTGAACAGTTTATGTTGATTTACATCAGTCATGTCAATGAAGGATGACTAAGTATCATATGACTATTCTTTGACAACTTGTATTAGTGCACTCGATCATGCCAACCACGTTAATTTTGATTAATCAAAACGTTAATTACCTAAAAGTAAGCGTCTAAACAGTTATGTGGTAGTTCAACAGTGTTTATGATGAATCATAACATAGTAACCTCGTTCCAGATGTATGTTTGCCATTTCATCAGGAACACCCTCAACAGCCACCTGTTTAGACCAATTAGTTATTCATTTGGAATTATCAGATTTATCCTCAGGTTAAAGGGTACCACCACCCAACAATAATATTCTTATAAATGAAAGGTAACATCTTTACTATTCCATTCCATCAACAAGTTCACAAAAATATGTTTCCAGAAAAAAAATAGATAAGTGGAAAACACATAACCATTCTAAAGCACGCGTTCAGGGGTCTGCATGTACGAAAATACTCTGTCCAGAGCGAACGAATCGCCCTGGATTATATTGGCCCGTATTCACAAAGGAGGTTTGTACAAACCCCGGTTCAAACCGCGGTTTACATCTATGGAATGACAATTGTAAACTGATGGAGAGAGAATGTAAATTCCTTACTTGTTAACAATGTTGATGGTACACATTCTCTCTCCATCAGTTTACAATTGGCATTCCATAGATGTAAACCGCGGTTTGAACCTGGGTTTGTACAAACCTCCTTTGTGAATACGGGCCAATGTCTCCAAACGTACGCGTGAATAACATTGGTGCACTCGCAAATGTTTGGCCCGTCCGGAACCAGGAAATAGTAGTGGTTCCGTAAAGTGGTGGAAATTAATTGCTTTGTTTATGAATTACACAACCCTTTGCAACATGTTGGGTATCTATTTGATATCACAAGCAAAATTTTGCTGAGGTATTCTTAGCCCATTTTAGTTGGTTATTCATTATTTATTTATTCATTTATTAACAATTTATTTCAACAGGGTTGCCCTTTTAGTTAAACAACTGATCTACCTAGAGGCCCTGCATACAATTAACACTCTATTGTTTCAAAGTCTCGTTTCGGAAGTATTCCAAGCCGATATCAGGAACATCTTTTGTAATTCAGGAGGCGGAGCCATAAGTTTATCCTCAGATTCGGATGAAGTAGTTGCAAACGCTCGTTCCAGAAGTATGTCATGTCCCCTTCAATCAGAAATAGCAACTTCTATACAAAATCAATCGGTTATTCGTTAGAAATCATCATGTTTATCCTCAGATTAAAAATCAGCAGTAGCTTCTTACCAGAACATTTTATTAACTATGAGTTATTAAAGACGAATCACAATTTGTTATCCTCATATTAACGACCATTCGATTTCATTACTTGTCTCATTCGTATTCATGACCCTTTCATCATAATTAACACTCAGTCTTTCAAAACTTTTCATTAGGAACATCCTAAAAAAACATTCGTACAAACCAATTTGTTATTCGTTAGGAATCATCATATTTATCATCAGATTGACACTCAGCCGTTTCAGCAGCTCGTTCCAGAAGTATTCCTGGCCCCTTTCATCTTCGGTCCAGCTGAGATACGCCCCATGATCGCTCAGGTACAGTCGGACCAGGTGCGGTAGCTCTCCAACTGGAATATCATCAAGAAAGACCAGGACTACATTCTCTACCTGGGTATCAGACACATGGTTCACAGCGATGCGGAACTTTGTCATGAAGATGTGGTCCAGGACCGCGGCTCTGCTCATCAATAGGACCGTCTTGAAGCTCCTCTCCACGTTATCATACACGGCGTCCAGGTAGTGCATACCCAATGTCAGATCATCATCGCCAAAAGCCACTCGCTCGAAGTTCTGAAGTCGCTCAAGTATCATGGGCCTTATGTTGTCCATGACCCATAACTCGTCGTTGTCGCAGAACATGATGTTGAGATCGTAGTCGAAATTCCTCTGCTCACGTCCATCTTGGATCTCTTTATATCCTATGACAGCTAGCTTCAAGAGATAAAGTTTGTAGCGGAATAACCATCGGTTGTGATAGGACACCAATAGAGCAATGATAAATATGATGGTTAACATCGACACGGAGGAGTATAGTGCGGTGTTCGGCAAACAAACTTCACTGGGTTTAAAGGCTTCCAATGACTTGCCTCTCAGTGGTGCCAAGGTTGCTGAAGTGCTCGAACAAATTGTTTGAGGAAGATACATAAGAACTTTGCGATATTGTTTGATCATCCAGCCATTTTCACAATTGCAGATCAAAGGATTGCCCGAAATGTCAAGTTTTTGAAGGGATGAGGACACTGGTATAAATGTGCTCACATTGAAGCTGACAAATTTATTTTCATTGAGCCTTAATTCCGTCAGATTGGGCATTTGATCGAACACATCTTCGTCAATGTAAGACAAACTGTTAGCATCAAGGTACAAGTTTCTTAATTCGCCCATGTATTCCATTGACGAGTATGATATTCTCGTAAGCTGATTTCCACCTAAGTTTAAGAGAATGAGAGATTTCAATCCAGTGAAGGCATTGAGAGGCAGATAAACTAAACCAGTCTTGCTGAGGTCAAGCGTAAGCATATGTGATAACTTTGCCAATAGACCATCCTCGAGAGCTTCATGCAAGTCATAAATTTCCATACGGCTTAACACAAGGTATTTTAGCCGCTGTACTGTGGAGAAAAGGTCATCTACCATAATCATCATACGCGTATCAGTAATGACAATGTGTTCTAGGAACGGTGAATCCTGAAACACAAGTTGAGGCATAAACCCTGTGTTGAAAATAACGTTTTTCAATACAAACTTTTTCAACCCCGGTGTGTGCAATATTATTGAGTGCATAGATGTCATTCCAGACAAATATAAAATCTCGAGTTGATTTAATTCAGAAATTTCAAGAAATTCTAAGTTATGACTAAAGTCTAGGCTCAAATTGGTCAAGTTGTTCAGGCCAAGAAATGCGAATGTATTTAGGACCTCGAATTTATTACCGTCAAGGTATAGCCTTCGTAAATCTATTTGCCATGTTGCGTTCATAGGATTGAAGATTTCTATACCGTTCACAAAAAAATGGAGGAAGCATAATTCTCTCAGATAATTAAAATATTCAGGGCGAATCTCACGGATTCTGTTCCTCGACAAAATCAGTTCTGTGAGATTAGCGAGACCACGGAACGCGAATTCGTTAAGAGTACTGATTAGACAGTCTGTCAGATCCAGATAATGCAGGTTGATCATCCACGTTTGGTTGTTTGGATTAAAGCTTCTGATTCGATTATGACTCAGTATTAGAGAGCGCAACCCCTCCATTCCAAAGAAAAGAGACGGTTTAACATTTTTGATTGGGTTACCTCCCAATTCAAGTATTGTCACATCAGTTAAATTGACGAATATAAATGGATATAAGTTGAGGTTGATTTGAGATAATATTATTTTGGTGAGTTGTTTCTTTCGCAGTGGATCGAACAACGTAGTGGGAATTTGACTATAGTTCGATTCTATTATCTGTAGTTCTTCAATTTGTGTCCTTGCAATTCCATCAAACAAACTACTAAGGACAGTCAATGGAAATTGCTCGGCATAGCCCAGTAGGAGAGTAGTCAAATTCAGAGATGCAATTGAGTCAGGGTTAACTGAGACCAGGTCGTTTCCAGACAGATCTATATTTACAGGCTTAGAAGAGAGTATGGAAATAACGGAAGAAATAACTGCAATCCGATTAAAACCCAAATCAATCGATGTAAGGTACTGACTTCGAAGAACGAAGTAAGGCAACTCGCTCATATCATTCCCATGTAGATCCAAGTGCCCCAGATATTTGAGTTGCAGGAAGGCTCCACTTTCAATAAAATAAATATTGTTGTTACTCAGATCAATCCTCGATAGTTCCTCGTAACGCGAGAACGATTTATTTGGTACTGTTTGAAGTTCATTAGCAAACAACGAAATAAACTGAATGCTTGGCATCAAGTCTTGAGGAACTGCAGTAAGATTACTGTCATCACAATCTGCTTCCCTTTGCTCAAGATCTTCTGAACAAGGAGATTGAGATGTCCTAAGGCCACGATGAATGCGATCTTTCACGAAGGCCTGTCCAAAGATTGGTCCACAAATGACACTGTTCATATGAACTATGATGAGCAATACGCAAATTTGAAGTTTTACAGAAGCCATAGTTCTAACTTTCTTAGAGGGACACGTGTGACGATGTATCTGGTCAAATTATTCACCAAACTTCCAATAATAGCATAGGCAAGACGGTATTATGGCGCAGCACACAATGGTGAGTTATATGCTATAGAAAAAGTATAACTGTATGGCCATAAGATAGCACGATGTTATGCTGGCGACGTGGACGTTGCTCAAAATATATATAATGATGATTTGCGGTCTTCCGTTCTTGTATATTAGTACTTCATTCCATGCGCACTGCATACCACTGAGCAAACTTGTATTGCGGAACGTGCGCAATGCCTTCGGCAGATGCTATCGCGCGTCTTTACGAAAGCAAAATAACAACTATTGTTCATTTTACCTGGTTCGAACGAAAATAGGATATAAGTGTGGCAATTAAAGGACTTTATTAACATTGCCTAAATCAATATTTTGATTTTGTTGAATTTCTCTTTCGTTTAAATGGTATTTCCGATTCATGTGTACGAATGTTTTTATTATCCACTTGAAAGTTATAACTGTGTACAAAGTCGGAGCAACAAGTTATCGGATAATCATTTTGCACGCAATCGTTAAAGGGACTTTAACCAGTTAACATTGTCCAAATTCTAAAAACATACTTGAAACTCTAGTGGTTCTATTATACCTTATCACATTTATATTAACTATACAATTACGGGACAGGTTTCGGTTTTCAAATTTCTATTTTGTTCAAAGAATATTAACTCTTGAAGTTTTCAGATGTTAAAATGACTTAGTAACAATGTCCAAATTATCGACACTTACTTGGAAGTCTAGTGGCTCTCTCATACCTTCTGATATTCATAATAAAGGGATAGTTGAGTTTTGGTAAAGAGAGTACAGTTTTGGTCAAAATGAATTTTAGTTACCTAATTCTACCCAATTTCAGTGGACGTGTAAGTCCACTCTGCTCAAAGGGACTAACACATAACAAATGAATATTAGTATAAATCATGTTATCATTAAATAGGAGCTGTTAAAACCCAAGTGGACGCTCGCTTAAACTAATTGGTTTCAACCATGTTAAATCGAATAATAGAGAGATATTTAACAACTATTTGAAAACGTCTTTTGTAAATGTTTGAAAAGAGGAAACATTCTTTTAATTTGTTTAACGGCTTGTTAAAACTGATCGAATAAATGTGAAGCCCAACAATTATACAAAAAATTATTATATTTTTTTGAAATTCTGACTCGATTTTGATCAAAAAAAGTTGATTATGTCTTTAAAATTGTATGCCTTTTCAAATTGGACGCTAATTGTTTCATGATATCACAACAAAAGTATTTTTCGTGACTAGTTCCTTAAACACGGTTTATAACGTCTGTTTTGTTTGGTTTTGATAGTGCTTGTCCATTATAATTAATCATGATTATTTCTAATTCGTAATAAAAAGCTCTTGAATCTTATTGTATTTTACCATCTAAAATGAAATATCTTGTTTTGTTTTTGATTATGATCCTCATTACATGCAGCTTCTTTATCAAACTCAAAAGTATACAGATGTTAATGATGACGAATGTCATTGGTTTAATTATCTCTTTTAAAGTGACCGGACTCTTTTACAAAACGTCTCTGAACAGTTTCCAGTTAACGGATGTTGATGAATGTAACACACATACACAAAATCAGATCGAACAGCCCTGTAATTTGGATTCTACGACTGAAAAACGAATGCGTCCCTCCATCAAACTATATAACGGTCACTAAAGGAGTTTAACTGATTTAGCAGAATATTACAACAATATTGTATTTATTCTTGTAAAGGTATTGTGAAGCCGACATTTGTAAAGGTCAGGTCAGGTCAGGTCAGATGACCTCTCTTGCTTCGGGTAAACATGTAGCCCGGTACCACCTGCCTCATGGTCGACACCTTGGCGACTAAACCGAGGCCCTCCTCTGAACCAATGGCCCCAGCATGAGGAGGGGGTGCTGGACCTCCTGTTAGAAGAAAGAACCAAAATCTGACTTAAGAGCTCCTTTAGATCCGACAGGAGACCAAGGAGCTCATTCAGCCTCTACCAATTCACCTTGCCAGTGTGGCAGAGTAGGCAATTATCCTTCATCAACATGGAAACGAGACAAAGAAGAGGTCGTAATGCCCAAGGCCAAACCGGGCCCAGCTCTACAGGTACTGGTAGAGCTAGGAAACCGGCGAATGGTGATCCTTCTGGTGCCAAGCCAACCAAGCCAAAGCATGACGAGTTGGGTCCAAAGCCGCGAGGACGAGTCAGTTCTGAGAAAGGTATCATCAGGAACCACACAGATTTATGTATTTGCACTTATAATGTAAGGACACTAAGGTCAGAAGAAGACCTAGACACCCTCCTTGAAGAAATGGAGAATATGAAGTGGCATATTATAGGACTCGCAGAAACAAGAAGACCACCAAACCTCATTAAGTTAAATAGGTGTGGCCACACATTGTTTACTACCTCGGCAACCAAAAGAGGAAATAATGGAGTAGGATTTCTGGTTAATAAGAACATTGAAAGTAATATGCTGGAGTGTAAAGAAATATCAGACCGAATGGCATATTTTAAATTACAAATTAATAAGCAACACACAATGAAGATTATTCAAGTCTATGCACCCACTTCAGCTCACGACGACGAAACAGTAGAAGATTTATTTGTTTGTTTGTTTATTTTATTTAATCACGGTATATACAATAATACAATGCCCGCTTTCAGCTACAAGCTGTTTTTCAGCAGGGCCGTGAGACAAAGGAATACAGAAATACATAAAATAATACAAAATATTAATTACAAACAAGTTATTTAAACAGGGGAAAATAAAACATATTTACAAATATTGGGGTAATAATAATTTACTAATCAGAATGAACGAGGAAACCAATAGGCATAAGTATATATACATGAGTAAAACAATCATTGAACAACTAATATGCACATGACTTATAAATCTAGTATGGGTAGCTTCATAATTTCCCTTTTAAATATCTTAACGTCGTGTATAATTCGTAAATAAATAGGTAGAATGTTAAACAGTTTTGATGCATCATATAATGGGCTATTTCGAATAAAGTTTGTGCGGGGTCGAGGCAATTCAATTTGGGTGTTTGCATGTCGCAATCTATAATCTAAGTGGGGTTTTAACTCTATGCGGGATGACAACAATGGAGGGGCAAGATTGTGTAGTAACTTAAAAATAAAAACCAAAGCTTGTTTCTTTCGGCGAACTTCCAGTTGATCGACACCAAGTGTTCTATATAAAGTTTCTCTATTGAAGCGACTATTTACACCAAGTACCAAACGTAAGCATCTATTTTGTATAACCTGAAGGCGACTTAACTGTGTGAGATGCCCATTCATCCAAATCAAACTATTATTATCAAAGTGGGGTTGAATCAAAGTCTTATAAAGTACAAGAAAAGTCGTTTTATCAACGAACTGCCTCACTCGTCTGAGAGCGTGGAATGTTTTTAGTGCCTTTTTCCTTACAAAGTCTATTTGCTGGTCCCATGAAAGATTACAATCAAGCATGACCCCAAGATGTTTACACTACGTAACTTTCTGTAATTTTGTATTACCAATACTTATTATAACATTAGAAAACTGGCGAAAATTGTGTTTTGATCCAACTAACATAAATTGACTTTTGGGTATATTAAGCAAAAGTTCATTACTTGAAAACCAACGCATTATAGACTTCAAATCATCATTAATTGATTTCTCTAAATCTTTGGGATCCTTTGAAGCATAGTACATACATGTATCATCAGCGTAAAGAGAGATTGAACATTTATTAACAGATTTATGTATATCATTCAATGTAATAATAAATAATAACGGCCCAAGTATACTACCCTGGGGTACACCACTTTTTACAGTTCGGCTCGAAGATAAACTTCCATTTACTAATGTGGATTGCTCTCTACCCAAGAAATAATTCTGAAACCATTTAATAACTGTTTGGTCAAAGCCAAAGTATTTTAGTTTTTTCAATAATATGTCGAAGGATATCAAGTCAAAAGCCTTTTCTAAGTATAGTGTAACAACACCAACTACATTTCCTTCATCTATAGATTTGATCATATCATCAGTCAAAGACATAAGGGCAGTTAAAGTAGAATGGTTAGGGCGAAAACCATGTTGATTTTGATTCAGTAAATTATTTACCGACAAATAATCATATACTTGATTAAATACCAATTTTTGCCAATACTTTTGACAAAATAGGAAGGATCGAAATCGGTCTATAATTTGTGGGGTCTGAGGTATCTCCACTTTTGTGTAAAAAGTGGGAGTTACACGAGCCTTTTTCCAAGCATCGGGGATTTTCCCCGTCACTAGTGATAAATTGATGATGTGTGTAAGTGGTTGAACAAAACATTCAATAGAGTCTTTAACAACGCTATCGGGGATTTGATCAAGGCCAGTGGCCTTGTTCCTTGCAATATCATGTATACATTTCAAAACATCCTCTTGGGAAATTTCTTTAAACCTAAATATAGAATCAACGGGAGTCATATACTGCTCCATATTAGTACCAAACTTTCTGGTCTCTTTCCTTCTTGTAGCTAAATCAACAAAATAATCATTTAAAACATGATGCTATATTTTTTTTACCTGTTATTTCTTTTCTATCAACAGTAATTTTTGGAATAGAGCCAACATTTCGTTTTTTAGGCATTATGCGCCTCAATGACTTCAACATCACCTGTATTATTCAAAATACTTTCTGAGACGTATGAACGTTTGGCTCTCCTTATCATTGCCGTCACAGAATTTCTTGATTTTTTATACAAAGTCCAATCACTATCTAGTTTAGTACGTTTAGCTTTACGTTTCATACGGTCTCGTTCACGTATTTTATTCAATATATCATTATTAATCCAGGATGACTCTTTTTGACGCACTCTTTTTCTTTTTAAAGGAGCATGTTTATTCAAAACTATATTATACTTAACAGCCCAAGTTTCATACGCAGTATTTGGATCAGAATCTTCTAAAACATCATCCCAGTTCACTTGACGTAAATCAATTTTGAATTTATCTACGTCAAATCTACGCATATTGCGAGAATTAACATATTTATGCTGTGCTTTAGGATATTTTACTCTTCCGAGAGAGCATACTATCATATAATGCATAGAGTAACTATAATATAAAGACTAGAGAGTGAACTCGGCCAAAAATCTGTCAAATTAGAAGCGATTTATCTAGGTCTTGAATATTCATGAGGCGCCGGATGATCCCATGTAATGCTATTTCTCACGTAAAAGTATTTGAAATGTTTTGAAACTGTACAGCAGCGAAATTCTACTGAGCATGCGCAGTTCAACTTGCGCGCTGTATTTATATGATTTGCATATTTACGCACAAATTTTCTCATTAGCATATCATTATTATTCATGAGATGTTTTTTCTCTCAAAAAAGCACGTGTAGTGTTTATGTACTACAATGTTGATTATGCTCTCCAATTATACAGTATGTTTTGTTTTAATAATTTCCCTTTGAGTTCTAATTTAGTCTTCATATTAAAGACAAAAATTCTACTGTTATGGGGCCAATTGTGTATGGGGGTGTAAGTTGGCATGCTAAACTGTTTATAATTGGTGGAAATTGTTCTTATGGATTAGGCAATTTAATGTTTTAGATTGTTGTCTTTATTGTCAACAAGACTAGAGAGCAGCAATTAAGTTGTTGAACCCCCCCCCCCCCCCCCCAACAAAAAAAAAAAAACACAACAACAACAACAACAAACAAACAAACAACAACAAATTCACCTAAATTAATCCAACAGGTTACTTCTGGTTCTAATGTGTGCCACCACCAACTTCACTATCAAACTTATCACTGATTATAAACCACAACTTAATTGGTGTCATTCGATCACCATCGTAGTCATATTATTACTGCACATGCATGTCATCATAGCCTGTATCTGTATCTGTATCTTAAGTAATTGCAGGCCTGTCAGAATACACTTCTAAACAGCATTCACTTTTAATTGCACACCCTCTCATACCACACATACATAAATATACATGATAAATGTTCATTATAGGTTTCCATTAACATTTAATTTAAAAACAACAACAGTCATATATAAATTAAACAGACCAAACAAAATATAACCAACCCAGTATAACTCCGGGGGAGAGGGGGGGGGGGGGGGGGGGGGGGGCACGCTCCCCAATTATTTTACAAAAACAATAAAAGTCATATCTAGACCATAAAAAGATTATAAATGGGCCACTTGCCCCCATGCAATTATTTGACACAAAAAACTAGGAGAAAGATAAGACACAAATATAAGTCTGCCCCCACTGTGCCTTCCCAATCTTTTTGACCACACTATGTTACTGACCCCATATTTCTTCAATTTACATTTATAATTATGATCTTTTAATGCAAGTTATACAGTTCACTATTTGAAATCTCAAATTCAATTCAGTGTTGTTGTTCTTTTCAAACAGAATTCAGACACAAAATGTACACATGAAATGTAACGGCTAGCACCTAAAAGAGGCATGAAGCAAGTAGCTTAATCGTCGAGTTAGCAGGTAAAGGCTGATTGGGAAAATATACAAAATTTAACATTAAAATACATGCAGAGCAATTGAAATATTGCATTGAAAATAATAGCATCTAAACATGATAAAATACAATAAAATAATTGAGGTCCTACTATTTACACATACACTTTGATAGTTTGATATAAGATTAAAACGCACACAAAATATTCTGTAACTAATAATTTGGTTAACCCAAAAAAAAAAAAATATTTTGTTTAAAGTTACATGAATAATCAAAACTGTATAATTATACTTTTAAACAAAAGAAGAATATATACACATTCACTAACAATAAATAAGTATAAATGTTAATTCAATAAAGTACTAATTATTATATAATATGAGTTATGGTAGGGAGAATTGACAAATTCAAAACTATAGTCATATTGGAATTTACCAAAATGGGTTCATATAATCAAAATATAGATTACACAAGATGGATGGGGCAATGCAAGAAATTTATTTTGGTTGATTAAGTATATCAAATTATTGATTCATTATAGCTATACTGTTTGAAATATTAACACCATAAATCCTGATGTATTAAGTCTGTGCAAAAGTATTCTGAAATAAATGAGAATGTTACTAACCCCTTTGCTACTATATGATAAATAAACCATCTTTAAAGGGATAGTTGAGTTTTGGTAGAGGGGGGCACTTCACAAAAATATTTGTTGTGAGAAAATGAAAAAACGGAGCTGTCAAATTTGAAAGAACATACAATTTTCAATCGACAGAATAAACTTTATTTGATCAAAATCGGTTAAGAAAACGGCTGAAATGTCCATTAACATATTTTTATTTAAAAATTCTTCACCAGGGGATATTTTTTTTTTTGTTGAAATTTAAACAAAAATGCTTAAAGACTACTTTGACAAAATC
>JBAMJV010002828.1:0-37514 GCA_037951105.1 Echinarachnius parma | reverse complement strand
AGCTAAGATCAATGTCACAGAGTCGCAGCGTTTGATGCATAAAAATATACATTACTACAGCAGCGGCGCTAGTCCTGGCTTACCAGCGCGCTTTTAGCCGGAGCGGGGCCGACTGCTTTCTTAGCAACTGGCGCTGGATCACAAATTGTTCGCTTCCCTGACATTGTTAAGAGCCATTATCCATGGCAACACATAATATAACATCACACTTTGGTACTATCATACCATCGTCTATATATGTGGGTACTATGAAGTATCCGACGAATCGACCCCCATTACGTTGGCCGTATTGAATTCCTTTATTGTATCGTGTTTGTACAAAGAATACATTCATTGTTGCCTTAAGCTCTTAAGAATGACATACGTTTGCGGAATTTATTGTCAGTGGTTCGGTGACCCCCAAATTTGAGTTAGCCACTGGATATTATCATTTACTCAACAATTATAATTTTGACTAATTTCAAACAATTAAATATTTTAAAGGGATCTAGTACCGTAACGGCGGCGTTTATTTTGTCCGCAATACATACGCGGCAGTTTTCCTCAAAAACTCGTAAAAGCGCGCTGATAAGCCAGACGCCTAGCCATTTTCTCAATCAAACCAGGGATCTGGGAGTCCTGTTTCCGTAATAAAACCGTTGTTTCACGGGGGTTTCACACACCATGGTTACTGTGAGTGTGATGTATCTACACCTAAATGACTTTTCCTATATAGTTGCACCGTCGTGGTCGTAGTCCACATCGAGATCAGCCACTAATTAATGGTCACTCTTGCCCTTGAACTTAGCTAATAGCTAGATCAATATCACAAAGTCGCAGCGTTTGATGCATACAAATGTACGTTACTACAGCAAGCGGCGCTAGTCTTGGCTTACCATCGCGCTTTTAGCCGGAGCGGGCCGACTGTTTCTTAGCAACCGGCGCTGGATCACAAATTATTCGCTTGCCTGACATTGTTAAGAGCCATTATATATACCCATGGCAGTAAATAGTTGTAACATCACACTTCGGTACTATCATACCATCGTCTGTATATGTGGGTACTATGAAGTATCCGACTAGTCGACCCCTATTACGTTGGCCGTGATTAAATCCTTTGTTCAATCGTGTTTGTACAACGAATACATTCGTTGTTGCCATGTCGAACAAGCTTTTAAGAATGACATACGTTTGCGGAATTTATTGTCAGTGGTTCGGTGACCCCCAAATTTTAGTTTAGCCACTGAACATTATCATTTACTCATATATAACGAGTGTTTCTGTGAGCGAGTGAAACGGATTTTGACAGTCAGATGATAAAACTGTTGTTAAATTTGTTGTCGGGAAATCACGGCACATTCCTACAGATCATGTTATCATTCAAAAAGAGCCGTTCAAACGTAAGAGGGCGCTCTCTAAACACTCATCGGTTTCAACCATTTTGAATAAAATATTCTGCATGTGATGTTTTGTTGAAATAGTGATTAGATAGAGAAAATAACCAACAACTATTTAAATACCTATTTTGTAACTTTTGAAAAGAGGAAGCATTTTTTTAAAATTTGTAACGGTTGGTTCTAAATTCTCTAATAAACCTGGGGCCCCAGCTTTATTACAAATTGTTATATTTATGGATATTTCAGCCGTCTCTGAACCGATTTGATCAAACAAAGATGATTTTATTATTTTTAAATATTATGCTCTTTCAAATTTACACCTCAGTTTTTCATTAACTCACACAAAAAAAAGTAGTCTAGCGCCCTCTCTACCAAAACTCAACTATCCCTTTAACTGACAATTCCCAAGAAATGAATTATAGCAACTTGCAGCAACACATCTGAGTGTAGATCGTCCATGATATAAACTTTAACAAATGTTTGCAAATATTGAAAAAAATCGAAATAATATCTCTCTGTCAACGTGAGTACTGCACTCAGCGTGTACGTCTATGACCGAGCTATACTGCGATTGCCTGCTTGTGACGTCACAAAGATGATGTCATTTTTCTTCGCCCGGACTCAATTTGTTTACGGGGATTACTAAAGTGAATTTAAAAGTTGATTTTTTTTTATATTTTACTGGTTTTCCGACGCGGAAAATATGTTTTCTATTAGTAATCTTCATGAAAATCTACCTTAGATACAGTAAAACACAATGTTTAGGTAGTTTTCTTGTCAGCCGGTTTTTAAAGTAAATTCAGGCAATGTGTTACCTCGAAACTTGACATGGTTTGTAAAACAAGGATATGGATAGAAATGACGATGTAATCGTGATAACCTTTTCTAAAAATCTGAATCTTTTGGAATACTCACCTTATTATCATTATATAGGCATAGCAGCTAGGCTGGGGCTGCAGCCCCGTCCACAGCCCCCCGCTTCCTACGCCTAAGATTATAATGATATTACTTCGCTCTAGTACAGTATAACCATTGAAGTATACCACTAACGTAGTGTTATACTTCAATGAGTATAACGCACAAATTGTTCATACATCAAGTTCATCATAAAAAGCCAAGTAACTTGGTCAGCAGATGGCGCTATACTTCTTTTTTATTTCGTTTGCATTAACACGACATCCATTGCATGCAGCAGCGCATTGCATTGTCTCCATTTCCTTTGTGCAGTCAGTTGCCACTGTATTTTACCTAGTATAATTACTACAGTATCAACACAAACCATTTTCACTAAAAAATATGTATGAATTGACATTCATGAAGACAGAAATTGCATTGTGTGTAGAAAAACTAAGTGTACTTGGAAGCACGTAGTTTTAAAGATAATACAAACTTGATTTGATTAAAATTCGGTTCAGAAACAGCTAAAAATAGATACATATATTCCGATTGGAATAAAATGTGGGTCCCACACTTATTCAATAGTTTGAAGGTGCAACTATAAAGTGTCAGATATTGTCCAAAATGACATTTGAGACTTCAATCCTATACCAACATCACTGTAAGATATGTCTAAATGATGTGTAAAAGTTTCATTGAAAAAGGACACTGCTTTCCTGGTTAAAAAAACGAAAATTTGCGTCAGCTTTTACAACTAATTACAGTATGATGTTTATGACCGTCTGTAGACGCTCTTGAGCTGAATGATTATTAATGATAGATATCTTCATACTAAGGGGCATTTGAAAAAAATCTAACCTTATTTTATTCATCACTTACCACAATCAAACAACACGGTAGAAGAGAAATGTAGAAGCTCAAAGTAATTTGTTTGGAGTTAGACACTTTACAGGTACACCTTTAAGAACAATATTTTGAGCAATATGTATTTCACGTATATAGTCGTGTGTAAGTTCGTCTGCCTTTCGGGTATGGTGGAGTTATAACTATTAGTTGTAACGGTTTTGGTTACTAAAATTCAGTTTGAACATAACCATTCTATCCCTTAAAAGGGTAGTTCAGTTTTGGTATAGAGGTGGCTTCAAGAAATAATTTTTTGTAAGGTAATAAAAAAAACTGAGGGTCAAATTTGAAAGAGCATACAATTTTAATGACATAATAAACTTTATTTGATCAAAATCGGATCAGAGACAGCTGAAATATCAATAAATATATATCTGATCGGAATAAACCTGGAGCCCCTGGGTTTATTCTATAATTTCAGCATATATTATAGGTTTTCCCGGTCAATTTCGCTACTTTCTCATGCAATTTCATATAAGCAGCATTCAATTTCGTCTAATCCACGCTTGGATCGACATATCGTCATTCAAAATCGTTTTTGGTCATTCATATTGAGTAACAGAGCGACCAATTTCACACTTACGCCATTCTATTGTAAGAGATAGGCACTGATTTTCCTCAATGGGCATTCAATTTCATATCTAGCAGTCTCGGGTGTCATTTCGGTCATTCGAATTCGCGCATAGGCAAACAAGTTCATTACATTGGCATTCAAATTAAAAATGTGCAGTGGACATGTTATTTAACATCGTGGTACAATGTATGATATAGAAAGCATGATGGAAATAAAATACAAAATGGTGAACAAAAAGTATGATACAATAACGATCACATGACAAATAACATCATGTGATGAAATTACATTATGAACTCGCATGATGATAAAGTTAAGACAAGATGATGAACGATATGAATGTAAAAATAAGAAAATACAGATTACATAATTGAACATCAAACAGATCTAGACAAATGTGACCGAGGAATAACGAAAAGTGAAGATTCAATGTTGAAAAGTACATCTAAAAATGAAAAATATAGCCTGATGAAAGAATGGTTGAGACTATGTATTAAGATAAAAGGTGAATGTGTGTGCGTGTGTTTATGTGAGC
This sequence comes from Echinarachnius parma, assembly GCA_037951105.1. Classification (NCBI taxonomy): domain Eukaryota; kingdom Metazoa; phylum Echinodermata; class Echinoidea; order Clypeasteroida; family Echinarachniidae; genus Echinarachnius; species Echinarachnius parma. Next base: position 33,229 of record JBAMJV010002828.1, on the reverse strand, counting down.
GTAACCAGTAACGAACCCAGGATTTGTTCAAGGGGGGGGGGGTTATTTCTTCAGAAAAAATTTCTGTCAGCGGGGGTGGTGTAGTCGTAGAAGATTTCCGAAGTCGACACCGCGAATTTACGACATTTTCAAGACCGAGACCAGGTCCGGTCCACAATTTTCGAGGTCGAGACCAAGACCCAGTGCTTGAGAAACCTGTGAGGGGGTTGTGTGTGTGTGTGTATGTGTGTGGTGGGGGGGGGGGGGGGGGGGGGGGGGTAGTCGTAGAACATTTTCAAAGCCGAGGCCTGTAATTTTCGACATTTTTTTGAACCCTCAACCCTCCCCCTAGGTACGCCTATATATAGGTTTTTCCCGCTCAATTTTGCACTTTTTTCAATCGAATTCATTTAGGGTCATTCGAATTCGCGCGTTGCCGCGTAATCGTTGGTATCGGTCTTCCAAATTCCGAATAAGTGCATGCGAATTCATGCATACGCACACGCTTTCGTGAATAGACACAGAAGTTCATTTTATGGGCATTCGAATTCGCGAATGTGCAAGCCAACTGTCAACGGCCTGTTCGCGAATTCGAATGACCATTGATGAAAAGGTATGCACTTTGTGCAAATTCACTTGCTCCTACGTGATTTTGAACGACTATTTACGAATTCGAATGCTGCTTTGGTACGGCGATCGCAAATCGCGCGAATTCGTTTGCTCCTATTATCATTTCGATTGACAAAATCGCGAAATTGAGCGGAAAAACCTATATTATGTGCGTAACTATGTATGTGGTTGTATAAATAAATGTATATACAAAACTGTACTATCCCTTTAAATTGGTTCTACCAATTAACTGATTAAATGTAATCAGCTGACTGTGTGAACCTCCTCATTGTCAGCGTATGGATCCCCACTCACAGATCACATTCGCTCTATTTCAATGACGTTGACGTTGGGCTTTTTGATGCCATCAACATTAACGACACATCTGAAGACATCCCATTCCTTGGGAAGCCAGCCTTCGTCTGAAGATGACATCGGTAGCGAAGGAGACAAGCAGCAGGGTGATGAGGGACAGCATCATGATGAACGTACGGAAGGGGAAGAACTGAGTGGGAACTCCATCGTAGACCTCGAAGAGCGGATAGTGGATCACGGGCGGTAGATCTAAGGTAGGCTCGCCCGCGGTGAGTCGGAGAAAGAGGGCGACCAGGTAGGAGGCGACCGAGCCGTAGGTGTTGGATATGGGCACGTAGATGACGCACACGAGCTGGGGGAAGAGGACGACGTAGACGAATTCGCCGCCCATGATCAGCAGGCCCGTACGTCGACTCGACAACGAGGGCGAGACAGCACGCTACTCCGGCGATGACGACGACGGTCAACCGCATCACCCAGATCAGCTCGCGCTCTGAGGCCTGAAATATGATTGCATAAGAGATTATAATATAATGGTATCGCTAGCATTTTATTCGATGAAAGTCCCTCGATATTCAAGAAAGGACAAATGGAAGCTATTTGTTCGTATATTCATATTCAAACGTTGAGTGATTATGTGAGTAGGCTTTGTCTACGCTTATGATTGACCGTTTGATATATCCTACTAGTGATATGTAAAGAGAACCACAAAAGCCAACGGTTGTTGATAATGTGAACATAAGTTTTGTCTTTTCAGCATTATGACGCATCTAATCTAAGTAACTGTCAAAGAAGTTTGAGGAAACTGAATGTTGGTATTGATACCTTCTTTCGTAGGATGTCCTTGTAGATATTCCGGCAGAACATCGAGCTGATGGAGAGAAAAGTTGAATCCGTTGACGACATGACGGCGGCAGAGACTGCCCCGAGGCCGATGAAGGCGACTGGAGCGGGTGTGAGGTACTGGATGACCGCGGGTAGGATGAGGCTCGGGGATCCGTACAGGTCGGTCTGGTTTAGATTGAGGCTCGTCTCGTTCCAATCTATTCAAGCAACGACCAATATTATTTGTTATCATTGAGTAAAATAATAATACATGTAGCTTAAAGTGATCCCTGTAAAGTGTCAGAAATTGCACAAAATGACATTTGAGGACTTCAATCCTATATCATTGTAAAATACATTTGAAACATTTGTGAAAGTTTGAAAGAAAACGAACACTGTTTACCTAGTGAAAAAACGAATATTGAGTTCATATTTTATCACCGAATACTGATGGCCTGCCGTAGATTTGTCGCAGTAATAATCATCCGTTTGATCTTGACGATATCCGCACCCGTGTATACAGACGGTACCGGAATTCATGGAATTTGCACGCGCTCTGCTCAACAGTCGGGTCGGGAAGGTTTCCGAAGCGTACTTTTTATCAAAAGCGTTAGCAACGCTTTTGAAATAATGATTTTCAATGATAAATATCTTCATACTAAAGGGACATTTGAAAAAATCTAACCCTATTTTATTCTTCTCTTACCATAAGCTAAACAACACGGCAGAAGAGAAACGAGGAAGCTCCAAGTATTTTTCGTGGAGTTAGACACTTTACCTGTATCACTTTTAATAGTGAATTTTCACTCCGTTATATCTATATCCATCAAGTAAGGAATTAATACAAAATAAATTCATTTAAATTGTTCGACTGTATACAAAGATACACAGAATCAGGTCTTGATGAGTTGCTCTTAAATCTGTAAATCATGTGTATGTATTTTACTTGTCAGGCGCGGATCTACGGGGGGGGGGGGGGGGGTGTTTAGGGGGTTTTAACCCCCCCCCCCCCCCCCCCCTTGGGCTGCCAAGTGAAAATGTGATGTGCATAGAAAAACGCCATCATGGGTTTAAACCCCCCCCCCCCCCCTTGGGCTGCCAAGTGAAAATGTATCAGTGAAAAAAAGTGGAAAAAAATCAGCTCGTGGACGAAAGTGAAAAAAAAGTGCACAAAAATCACTTACGGGGTTCAAAATAGCAACAAAAAAATCGCCGCTTCGCGGCTTGTGGACGATGCTCCGCATCGTCATTGGGTCAACCCCCCCCCCCCTTAGCAAAAAGCTAGATCCGCCCCTGCTTGTGTATACCTACTCAGGACTTGTGCTTACATTATCTTACTTATCAATTATTGTAGATGTCAGGCGTGGCCGAACCTGGGGGGTTCCATGTAGTGGTCTCATGAGAGACGTCATATTTATATAGAAAAAGTGCACAGACTGTTTCGTGAGTCTTGCGCTCACGCACGATTATACCTGGTACTTAAGGCGTTGTGCTGCCATGACTGCCCTGTGCATCAAATGTGCGTGTTTGATGACATATTTTCTTTAGCAATTGCCTGCAAGATTATTATATTTCCCATAGTGTTAATTCTACACTATTTCCCCGTAGTGAATGGGTATATAAGAGCTATATTCCCAATCCCAAGACTCCAATGAAACTGTTACTTACTTGTGCTGGCCCCTATCACGCCGATCAGATATGCCGGTATCACAGCGACGAATACACCAAGACCGGCCACAAGAGTCGAGTATTTTGCCACTGTGGTTGATTTGGCAGCCAATACCCGCTGGTAGAAGACTTGCCATGGTACGCTGCCAAACACCTACGAAATAAACCAGAACAAACACATGTCCATGACATTTGCTATCGCTGCATTTGCTACGAACATACCAGTATCATTGTTTTCATATACCAGCAAAGCTCTAAAGGCCCTATCCCAAGGAAAAGAAATGTCACGATGTATCCACCGACTTCATCAAGAGCTAACACGAATCGAAAACAAGACACAACCTCAACCCTAACGCTAACCCTAACAATAATACTAAAGCTAAACCTAACCATAACCTTAAAGTGATACCTGTAAAGTGTCAGATATTGCACAACATGACATTTGAGACTTCAATCCTACATCAATATCATTGTAAAATACAATTGAAAGATTTGTGAAAGTTTGAAAGAAAACGAACACTGTTAACCTAGTGAAAAAACGAATATTGAGTTCATATTTTATCACCGAATACTGATGGCCTGCTGTAGATTTGTCGCAGTAATTATCATCCGTTTGATCTTGACGATATCGGCACCCGTGTATACAGACGGTACGGAATTCATGGAATTTGCGCGCGCTCGGCTCAACATGTCTGGTCGGTAAGGTTTCCCACGCGCGCTGGCCGGACATGTTCAGCAACGGCAAATATACTTTTTATCAAAGCGTTAGCAACGCTTTTGAAATAATGATTTTCAATGATAAATATCTTCATACTAAAGGGAAATTTGAAAAAAATCTAACCCTATTTTATTCTTCTCTTACCATAAGGTAAACAACACGGCAGAAGAGAAACGAGGAAGCTCCGAGTTTTTTTTCGTGGAGTTAGACACTTTACAGGCGTCACTTTAACTTAAAAAGAAACCTTTGCGGTAAACCATCAGAAAATAAACTAATTTCCTTCACTGTAATTGACATTGTAACAATTGAACGATGCATTTTGGAATAAACTTAAGAAGGTAGATTATAAAAAAATGACTTTGGCCAGAGTGACACTAACAATATTTCAGCATCGAAATGCATGTCGAATTTTACTGGTAAAATGATGAGTCTTAATTTTTGTTTTCCAGATGCGGTACTGTTTATGAAGATAGTGCAGTATAAACATTTCAGACGCTAATTAGGAGAAACCCTCACCTATTCGGGCAACATAAACAAATGTAGGGGCAAACCAGCCACGCCAGATTACTTTTGTTGAACACAGGAATGATGTCGTGGGGCAAACAATTTCAGCCCCTGTGGAAAATCCCCTCCCACCCCCACTACCCTTCCTTCCCTGAGTGTTGTACGCCTATTAAAAAGTGCAACTATCATGAATATTTCGACAAAAACGTGGGTTTGATATCTATCTATACTCACAAAGAGAAGTGCAAGATCAATCCAGATCCAGACAAACTTGTTGTCCCACTGTCCAGTCCATTGAGCCTTCGTCTCACTTATCGGATCCACGGCCGTGTTGGTGATAGCGAATGGGACGCATAGCCACTAAACAAAAATATTGAACGGGCATACAAATTATAATGATAATGAACATGCTATTTCATGTATTATGAAATGATATCAGTATTAACTTCTGGCGTCACACAAAAGAGCGTGATGATGTCGTATAAGCCTAAGTCTGAATTACACAACCCTTTGAAAATTATTGGGCATCTATTCGATATCACACAACGATACCAACACAAATAAATATGTGTTCTTCTTTGTCTGGTGGTCCCCTGTAAGAGGGGAGTTTCTTACCAATCCGAAGAACATTATGGTGAGCTGAATGACGTCGGTGTAAGCCACGGACCAGAGACCGCCGAACACAGTGTAGAACGCGGCGATGCACGATGAGATGACAACGGCGAGGACTCGGTCAATGTTCAGGATGACGCTGATAGTCGAACCTGCGATTTAGTATTTGTTTAAGAAAAAATTATATCAGCTCCATTTGATATATTATACATATGTTGCTGAAATCCCAAACACACATTGAAAATAGACTCCCGGTACACAGTGGACATTGAATATAAGAACTGAATATATTCATGTGATATTCGGACAATATTATCAAATTGGCCTGGACGGTATTCTACTAAATACAAACAATAACCTAGTCACTTGAGAAAATAAGAGAATAACATGATGATCATGAAGGTAGGTTTCTCAGTGATTATCATTTGATTTGGTAATTGTACAGTTCTGGGTCCCGTTTTATGAAAGGGTCTTAGGTTAAAGGGCATCAAGCGTGGGGATGCTACACAGCGGGTCGCCATTTTGAACTAGGCTAGTTTGTGCGCACCGCATGACACTGGGCTAACATGCATCACGCACCGTGCGCAACGCGTATGCAAGATGGCGCCGCGCATCTGATTTGACGAATCTGAACTACATTTAAGACCGTCTTAAGTGTCACATGACTGCGACTGATCTACCAACACACGGATGACATTTGTTCCTATCACAAAGGACACGGTTGGAAGTATAATAGCAAATAAGTGACAGTTAAGTAGACGGTCTTAACTTAAGATCCTTTCGTGAAACGGAGCCCTGGTAGAAATTTACCCAGAGCGGTCAAGATGGCTGCGGAGTAGAGTACCTCTCCCATCAGAGCTGTGAGGAAGATAAATGCTGCCATCCGCACCCCGTACTTGATCGCGAAGGGATCCAACATCGTTGAGTACTCCGCATCCCGCATCTTCCCGACGAAGAAAAGACCATCTTTGATATCGAATCGAAGCAAAATATAGAAAAGCAATTCAGTACTTGTTTGATTGTGTTAGATGCACTTACTTTTTTAATAAAGTATACTTGCTTCATGTTTGTCCTTCATAATTGAATTTGCAGGATTATATCATGGTTACTCAATTTTGTAACTTTAATTTGTATATGTGTTGCATTTGCATGTGTAATGACACACACATTTAATATAAATATGCTAGTTTTAAACACGCCTCATATTCATTTTGTAATACAATGACAAATATTCAAAATGGTCTTTGAAGAATGATAGTGCCCACTTACTGAGGATAAGACCAAAACCAGTCATGATTGGTCCGACGGTCCAAATCAGCCCGGACCCAGGGCTGAAAATCATCTCTGCACTTCCATTGATGAGACCACCTCCAACCCAAGTTGCTGTTGAGGAAATTGTATTAAATAGAACATGGTGACACTATGATTATGACGAAGATGAACCGGTGTGTCTTAAAACATGTTAAAGGTGCACCTGTAAAGTGTCAGATATTGCCCAAAATTACATTTGAGACTTCAATCCTATACCAAAATCATTGTAAGATATGTCTGAATGATGTGTGAAAGTTTCATTGAAAAGGAACACTGCTTTCTTGGTTTAAAAAACGACAATTTGCGTCGGATTTTACAACTAATTACAGTATGACGTTTATGACGTTTATGACCGTCTGTAGACGCTCTTAAGCTGAATGATTATCAATGATAGATATCTTCATTCTGTAGGGGCATTTGAAAAAAATTAACCCTATCTTATTCGTGAATCGTGATTCATTCATATAGTTATCGAGAAGTTTTCAAAATAATATACTATATGGACGTGGTGTGGCGAGATTGGTAGAGCGCGTGCCTTCCAATCGTGAGGTCCCGAGTTCGAACCCAAGGTATGCCCATCGCGATTTTCCTTCAGCAAGAAATTTATCCACATTTGCTGCTCTCGACCCAGGTGTATAAATGGGTACCCGAAAGGATGGGAAGGAGTTACTTAGCACTGTGTGCACCTACGTGGTTGCCTAGCTGGAATGCTCCCCAGGGAGTGGACAATGTGCACTTTGTGTGCTGGACTGAGTGCAGTATGTATCCGATGACCGGGGTAATAATAGTGATGCGCCGCGAGCGTCGAAAGACGGAACGTGCGCTATATAAGTAGCCACCATTATTATTATTATTATAATCATTATTTGGAATAGATGGCTTTGAAATATGATATCCAACAGTCTAAGGTGGTCCACTAACTTTTAACATTGATTCAAAAGTAATATTTGAGACTTCAATCAAGACCATACAAATATGATTGTACAACATTATTTTGAATGATACGTCATATCTTAGAAAACGAACAATTTTACCTAATAAAAAGAGTGACAACTTAGATCTGATTTTATTCCCTATCGTTATCGCGAAGTTTCCAAATTATGACATTTTAATCTAAAATCTGTACTAACATATACACGGCTAAGTTAGAAAGCTGTTTTTAGTCAAAATACAGCCGTTAGCGGAAAGGGCACCTCGTGGACATTTAAAAGTTCAACCTCTTCTTATGAAAAGTTGTGACTGACACGATTGTTAAAAATATATGAATTATGAATTATGAATTATAATTTAAAAGCCAATTTGGTACTTTTTCAAAAATGTGTAGGTATTGAATTACTTTCTTGAATTATCGATTTAATGTTGGTGCCAACCATTTGTTCCAATCGGATATATTTAAGGATATTTCGGCTGTTTATGAACCGGTTTTTATGAAACAAAGTTTGTGTTATCTTTAAAATCACATACTTTTTTGTTTAATATTACACTTAGTTTATTATTGCCTCATGAATAAATTATTTCTTGACGCGCCAGGTAAACCACAAATAAACTATTTCTTAAAGTAGTTGTTAACAGATTATGATAGATACATCAGAACATACCTATATTTGTGATGATACAGATCACCCATCCGAACTCCCGATCTGCCAGGAGGACCCGCTGCGATGACTCGTTGCCATGGTTACCCCTCGTCTTCCTGGCCGCCCACAGACCAACAGCTAGGATGAGGATGTAGAAGACTATCATACCCACAACGCCGCCCCAGTGGACCGCCATCTTGCTTTAGTTGAATTATTGTGAATACAGGAATCGAGATATCAATTAAATTCCATGAGAAATATTGAACAAATAATTTCAACTTTAAGATGCCAACTATGGGTTTAGATTAGAATATATTCATGAAATTAGATATCACAGGCAGTATATTATAAGAAAACTGTGCGTAGCTTTTTTAGCCCCATCATCTAAAATAGACTTCTAAAGAATGGAATTAAGCAAGTGCGACTCTGCATTCGGAAATTCAATATTTGACGCTGTAAATATTTTGAAAATACCCTTTTCATTTTATTTAGCTTCCATTCAAGAGTGTAGGTCGACAAATAACAAGAAGTTCCACCAAGAGAGCTATCATTTGTATTCCAACAAACTCACATTTGATGGGTTAACTCTTCAAACAATTTCTTTCAGAAAAGGATGGGAATCCTTTCGCGTAATTTACAATGAGTGATTGGTTCCAATTTACAATGAGTGATTTGTTCCAATTTACAATGAGTGATTGTTTCCAATTTACAATGAGTGATTGGTTCCAATTAACAATGATTGGTTCAACAAATTACAAATTGTATTCCACTGGCAGTACAACAATTTACTGATTCGTTTCAGCACACACTTTATAATTATGTCGCTTGTGATACGAGAGAAACCAATTTGCTTTAGAATCTGACCTTTCGGAGTGGAAAACAGACGAATAATCACGAAAACCATACATAAAACCTGGACCAGTATTCAATTTAATGAAACCAATTAAATATTTGTGACGCCAATACAAAAACATAATTTGAGACTATAGCAGGTTAATGACATGGAACAATTCTTTATCTGTTTGATTAATTATTTGTATGTTCATGGTTATCTCATTTAAGCTGGTAGTCGATGCCTAAGCTTGGTGATTTGCAGGTCACGTTCAAACACCGGTAAAATGTATGTTTTCTTATTGCACTATAGCCTACAAAACTGTCAAAACAAAACTTTTAAGTTAAATCATAGTCTTGAATTACATTCGATTTGAAGTTCAATCAATTTTGTCCAAAATTGGATATGAAATTATTGTATGTATATATGCATCGAGATAACCTAATTTAGAACAATACTAAATCATAGAACATTGAACAACATGAAAGAACATTCAATCAAATAGTGAAAAATTGCAAAGGATATCACTACACATAAACATGGAGCACTTGTATCTAAGGAAATAATTAACTTGTGAGTGAAACATTCATCTTGTATTGAATTAGTTTGATTATAATTTGTCAGCACAATGAATATTAGATTACATTCTATATTGTTCAAAAATAGAATGTTTTGAGAAACCGCAAAATATTTATGAAAAATTATAAGAACTCGCAAATGATTACAATTCGCTTGTTATTAGTCATATATTTAACGAACACTGACAAATACTCAGGTAATTTGACTACTACATAATAGGTCTTGCAGTAGACTTTATATTTGTCATGGAATGTTTATTTACATTGTTGAAAGCAACAAACTATCGAAGTTATCAGGGTTTGTTTCTAGCTATATTGCCATGGGACACAACATGATAGCGTCAAAGTTTGTTGGTATAATACTGATCAAGGTACAAACAATGTGCTTAGAGTTTTAATGGATCGGAATTTCGTATTTTAAAGGATGTTAAGCATGGATTATAAAGGATGTTATAGTCATAGAAATACATATGCACATTATAAATACATTGATGTATAAAATATGAGTTACTAATTAATAAGGATCATATTTTGGCAGTTTCCAATATTACTGGGAAATACACAGATACTACATCTTGACGAGACGATAATTGGGTCGTTGTGACAAAGTGATACTTTGAAACCTTGTTGAATAGCGCCCGCAGACACGGGGATGAAGTCCCTTTAATCTCATGCTTCGAACAAGGAACTGAAACCATATTCTCCAGTAATTTGTCCCTCCCTCTCTTCCTTTCTCTTTCTCTTTATGCCACTCTCCATTTAATAGGGATACAATCCGCGCGGCTTTATTTGAAAGTAAAAGTGCTTTTAAAAGTGGATGAAAGGAACATCTGCTGTTGGCGAGTAAAAAATTATACAAGCTGTGTTCTGTATAGGGCTTTTCATTCCTCGTTTGCCATCCTTTTGTACTATTGTCTTTCAGTTTCCCATGTTTTCTATGCTCAGTTTTCAATATCGAATGCTTTCATTCTATGCTCAATATTTACCGTTTTTCTTCGAAGGTAAATACAGAATAGATCACTCCTTTTCATGTCCAAGGGTCCTATAGAAATTGTCATTCAGTACAAACAAACCAGTTTCTATCTTTTATTTCCCTGCCCATTCAGGGGATGTTTTAGCAGTAGTGGTGATAATATTGCTGCTTTTGTGTTGGCACTTGACGTACAAAAAAAAAGAAAGAAGCTTTTCATCACAATATGCTTTATATCCGTTTGTTTGCTCATTTTATGAACAGCAGACGCAAGAAGGAATGTTATAATATCACCATTATCATAACGATATCTCGCTGGGAGTATGCTGTGTTGGTTGTTACGTATTAAACACGGGTAATGTTCTCTCCTGCAATGTTTCGCAGTGAGAAGTAAAGACGATTCGATGTGATATTCAAAAATTCAATTGGATTAAAGGATCTTATACGGCTTGATCTTATCAATGTTACATGGATATGATAATGTGGCTCTGCATGGATCCTGATGTGGCAGCACCGAATATGGCTGCGATTTGGCTAGGAATAGCAAAGATGTACCAAAGGTAAGACATTATAATGTCAGAGTGACAGAGCAGGGGGTGTTTCACAAAGATTTTAAGTTGAATTTAAATTCTAAGTTAGGCTTGAAATTATAAACGGTCATTTGTAACATTGGACTAAAACATTTTAAATGTAAACATGCAAATACGTGAGTCTTAAAAATTCAATGATACTCCAAGTGGCATGAAATCTACTTGATTATATAAAATAAATTGTATTTTCCCTTAAAATTATAGTTATTGGATTTCAACGACTTTGGGGCCATTTTCCACAGAAACTAACGGCTTTCCATAGTGTAAGTCCAGCTTGAATTTAATTTCAACGTCAAATCTTTGTGAAACGCCCCCAGGTAGGCCATTTAAGTGACAATATAAGAGGGGCGTGATCGGAAAAGAGTTGGAGGATCGAGTACGATATGGTTGGGGTGTTTCCCAAACATGTGCGTAGGAACACACATTCCTCAGGTGGGTGAGGTCTTTTGCCCGAATGATTATCATTCCCGTTTTTACATGACAAGAAAAGAAGAAAAAGACGTCTTCTCCTCTTTCATGCCCAAAATCATATATTTCTTATTGTTTAGTCCAAAAAAAGACAAATTTGCCCAAATACGAGCCATTATTAACCGGGTATAAGATATTGAAAATGAATTTGCCCGAACGCAACATGAGTTTGCCCGAATATAGAATACGTTTGCCCCGAATTATGACATGTTTTGCCCGAATCTGAGGTGATTTTGTCCCGAATCTGAGGTGATTTCGTCCCGAATCTGAGGTTATTTTTACCCGAATATGACGACTTTTCAAAACTCCAGGGGGCTGCAGCCCCCCCCCCCCCCGCCTCCTACGCCTATGTTCCCTAATATGCCATGGGGTGTTTTAATACAAGTTTATCGATTGTATATATCTAAACTAACGGGTTTCCATAATGTTAAGTCTAACTTAGAGTTAAAGTTCAACTTGACCCCCTGTTTGTATTATATAGGGGAGATGTGTGCTGGGCATGGAGCTGCAAGTCAGGAGCGAACAAAGAAGGGGGGGGGGAGGGGGCGGTCGTGTCTTTTGCTCGAATATCGTCATTCCACGTTTCCTACCTAACAAGCAAAAACAAAAAATCTTAACCACTTTGCTGCCCCCAAATTTTGATTACTTATCTTACCAGAATAGAATATTACAGGATTTTTCGGAATACGAAATGTTTTCTTGGAATCGGAGGTATCCTTTGAGAGTCGAATATCATCAATTTCAAACTCTCAGGGGGGGGGGGGGGCTAGTCAATGCCTTTGAGTTAAGGACAATGTTTATTGTTTATTTACCAAATAAAATGAATTAAGTACGAGCAGGCTGTAGAACAAATAGGAGTTAAAGGTTACAAGGGGTGGATGTAAGAAACCACTAAAATAGCAAATTTTCTCAATTAATCCGCACGTTCAAAGCTCTCTACAGTTGGATGTAAAGCATTATTCAAGCTTTACTAAACATCAATTGAAGTCATTTTAAATGTCTCTAGTCGTAATGGTCACTTCATTTCAGATATAAATCCATGAGGAACTTTTTTGTTAACTGACATTGTGTCGATAATTATCAAAATTCTTAAGAAATTTCTAGTTCTAAACAACATGTTGCCTTGATACACATTGCATTGTCATTGTCATGTGGTGTCTCGGTTGGATTATGGTAATGCCTTATTGTACGGTGTAGCTGCTGGTCAGTTGACCAAATTACAAAGGGTACAAAATGCTGCTGCCCGTGTCCTTACTAGAACTTCAAAATTCTCTCACATTACACCCATTCTCCGAGAGCTGCATTGGCTGCCGGTTCGTGAGCGTGTAAAATTCAAGATTATTTTATTGACGTGGAAGATTATTAACGGCCTTGCACCCCAATATCTACAAGACTGTATTTCTGAATATAATCCTCCAAGACAGCTAAGATCTTCGGGTTGCAGCATGTTGACCCCTCGTAGAGTCAGGTTGGGGGCAGGTGAAAAGGCTTTTTCTTTCTCTGCACCACTATTGTGGAACAATTTACCTTTAGATTTGAGGATTATAAAGTCAATAGATGTGTTTAAAGTAAGCCTTAAAACATACTTGTTCAGATCGGCATTTGAGTAGCCTTTTTTTTTTTTTTTTTTTTTTTTTTTTTTTTCTGTAAAAATTGTGATTATTATTCCCTCTGCGCCTCTGAATAATTTATTAGATAGATGGCGCACAATAAATGCTATATATTATTATTATTATTATTATTAAATGCCCATGACTCACGCGGCTGCTGTCTTGAACGTGACATGTTTTAATTGGGTAATGAAATTGAAAACAAACAAAAACATCGATCTTAGATGGTAAGTCAATGATAATGTAGAACTTCACACAGAATGAAACGTGACAATCAGCCATATCACCCGATCACACATAAATATAAAGGAGTATAAATGGGTACTTGGTCGGGGGTTAATTAGCCTTCAGCGCCCGGTGGGCAGCTGGGCTAGTATGCTCCCCGGGGAGTTGAGACGGTGCGCAAGATAATTGTGCGGGTTTGTACCTGATGACCAAGGGTAATAATAATGCGCTTAGAAACATTATATTAACATGATTAAGCGCTATATAAATGTAATATATTATTAGTATTATATAAAGGCCATGTTCATTCGTCTGAAGTACGGGACTTCACCTTTGGGACACGCCCTAAATAACATATTTAGCGCTATGATCCTCACGGAAACAGCGCTATATAAATAACCGTTATTATTATTTATTATTAGTTGCTTTTCAAATTCTCAAATATATGTAAAGTAAGAAGAGTATTAGTATTTGTGTTACTATTATACTACTCTGTGTATGGAATATAATATTAAATGATACAATTAATAAGAAAGCTCGTAGTGCCAAGTTCCGTACTCCATCATTACATTGAGAGATTAGTTCCAAAGGGCGCTAAATCCACCTTCCCCCAAAACATGTGTTAACAATATAATTGATAAGCTAAAAGTTATCTACAAATCCACATTTTAGGATGAATAAGAGGATAAGATCACAATAATAGAACGCTTCGTTTTCATATTCCCATTGGCATGTGTACACAGTTCGGCATCAAAGTAATCTGCTTTTCTCCAAAGTTGAAAAAGTGGATTTAGCGCCTTTTGGAATTAAGCATATGCAAATTAGATAATACGCAATGGCATTAATACCACTATGTATTTTATCCAAATTGCTAGAACATTAGACAATCATAGTTTTTTAAATAATTATCAGCAAACATTTCTGGGTCAAAATCTCGGCACAATTGAAAAGTCAGAAAAGTGAACAAATAAAGTTTTTGCAAAACGTTAACTTTCAATCCCAATCTAAAGGACATACATAAGAGTATATATAATCCGAAAATATGAGCACCTAATATTACTCTGCAAGAATACTGTGCTTAAATGTTAATGAAGAGGTGTAATACATACGTTACCCTCAATATCTCATATGAGAGCTAGCTAGCTTTAAAGTTGGTAATACTTATTGAAGGTTGCAATCATGAAAATAAGCAGTAAAGTGTGTGTAAAACCAATACAAAAATATTTGTGACCTCGCATCTAGTCAAGGGTCCGTTAATGATATACGGCGATATGTGAATGGGCGGTAACGTAACTTGTCACAATGGGTAACGTAGGGTAACGTAAGTTACATTACTGTTTTTCGGCCACCATGTTGACATTTCAATTGGCTACTCAGCTGACCCTGTACCACATATAAATGACGTATACGAATGTAACTTCAATTTAGATAATAAATTATATTATACACACATTAAGGAATGCATGGTAACATATGTTGCGTCACGTAAGTTACATATTTGCATTCGATCGGTTAAATTGGCAACATTTAGTTAAACTTAGTTTTCATTTTCTCGTAATAACGATCTACTTCATACAGTGGTGACCTATATTTTGAAATCGTAGTAACGTATGTTACACCTCTTAAATCTACCCTGATGTTCAAACATGTTTTTACTTCTGTGCAATGTTCTCATCGTTAGAAAACCAATAACATTGTACAGATATCAGCATCTAATCATATCCATTCATTTAGTATAATAACAGTAACGTATATTTCTGTAGATTTGGCGACACATTTCCAATGGGCATTAACATTTTAAATGAAGTGGGATCATCAAAACTTGTATTACATTTTATGGAACGCTGTGCTGTTGTAATAAAGCCGCACTTGTTCTGCTTCCTATAGTTGTACCAAACTGGAAAAAATTAATAATTTTGTCTTGGCGACATGGGGTTTTAGGTAACTCGGCCACATTCTAACCCCTGTCATTTGCTTATTTTATTTTAACTCGCTTTAACAGTTTAAAGTTATGGTAGCTTTTACGAGAAGGATCCTCATTATCAAATAAAAAGTACAATTTTGCTGAAGTAAAATTGAATCTCTTCACTAGAAGAGCAGGATCACTGGCGACACAATATTTGTGCCACGATAGTGGTTTTGGCCCTTCTATGCTCTATTTTATATAAAATATTACGATCAGTTTGGATTTCATCACCATTGGAATGAGGGATCAATTACTACATGTAAATAAATTTGCGGGTACGTTATACATCTTATACGCAGCGTCGCACCTGCTTCTGTGGCGCAATTGGTTAGTGCATTCGGCTGTTAACCGAAAGGTTGGTGGTTCGAGCCCACCCAGGAGCGAATTCTATTTTTACATTTAAGAATTCATGAACTGTTATAAAACAAAACAAACAAAATATAAAATGCATACTACAGCAACGCTGTCGAAGAAAAATAAAATGATCGTGTAATACTCAAGTTAAATGTACAACTTATTTTGATTGATGCGATTTGTATAAAGGTATTATGATACTGGACTTGCATTTGATTAATTTGTGACAGCTTAGGAAAATAACGTATGACAAAATGAAGTCTACAATTATAATGATATGGATAGACGTTAACTGTTACATTTATATGTACATGAGTATGAGTACGAACTGTAATTTCAATACTATAAATACGGTTAATGGATTTCATATACATGTATATTGATGTATGTTATTTCATCTCTTATTGGACATACATGAGTATTAATTGTAGTCAAATGGTATAAGATTATTCATGGGTCAATCATATATCTTCAATCATCATCAGCATTTAAAAACAATAGTTTCAAGCACTTGTTTGCAAGCGTTTTTGAAGTCAATTCAGGCAATTTGTTACCTCGAAACTTGAAATGCAAGAATATGGATATAAGTTACGATGTAATCATAATAATATATCAAGCCTTTTTCTGAAACCTGAATCCGTTTGGAATGAATACTCAAATAATTTCACAATTTCATTCTGAAAATGGCAATAAAATTCATGGTGGCAAATCATGTCAGTAAATAGTTGATTAAATTCATGGGCGTACGGTTTGCCCGAACATTGTATTGTATTGTTTATTGTCCGAATATGACATGGTTTGGCCGAATTAAAGGGGCATTCGGCCCGATAACGCCCGTTTGAAACCTTCCGGTAGAGGTGAGGCGAAGGCTGTGAGCCCCGTCCCCCAGCCCCCCCCCCCCCCCCCCCCCCCCCCCCCCCTCCCCACCTCCTACGCCTTTGATTATAACGATATTACAGCGCGGCTCTAGTACAGTATAACGCAAATGGCTAAGATGCATTGTACACACAATTGTTCATACATCAAGTTCATCATAAAAAGCGGCCCAGCCTAGCACTGGCCCTCACGCTACTGTTGGCTCAAAAGTCACTTACTTTTGAGCCAAACGTAGCGTGAGGGCCAGGCGTTCATGAATAAACATAAGGTCATGAGGTCACGGTACGTCATCTGCTTATGAATATTCATGACTAGGATTAGGGTTCGGGTGAGTTTGAGGCCTTATAGTTACGATGAAACCAACACCGATCATCAGCCGTTGACGTGGTCTAGTGGTCATGCTGCCTAGTGGTCATGCTGTGGACATCAACACTTGGGGTCATGGGTTCGAATCCTCTCTTGTGACTCTTCTTTTATTTTGCCATAAAAGATAGTGAGTACATTTAGTAAATGTATCATGCAGAGTTTTCACTAAAGTCTGAAATGACGTATCATGATGTCATTACCCTATGATTATTCATGAACGCCCAGCCTAGCACTGGCCCTCACGCTACTGTTGGCTCAAAAGTCACTACCATAAAAAGCCAAGTAACTTGGTCAGCAGATGGCGCTATTAATGCGTCATATTTCATTTTGTTCTATTGACATAACGACATCCATGCATGCAGTGGCGCATTGCATTGTCTCTATTTCCTTTGTGCAGTCAGTTGTCACTATACTTTACCTTGTATAAATTACTGCAGTATCAACACAAACCATTTTCACTAACATATGTATGAATTGACATTCATGAAGACAGAAATTGCATTGTGTGTAGAAAAACTAAGTGTAATACATGTACTTGGAAGAGCACGTAGTTTTAAAAATAATACAAACTGTATTTGATTAAAAATCGGTTCAGAAACAGCTGAAAATAATATACATAATATTCCGATTGGAATACAATGTGGGTCCCACACTTATTCAATAGTTTAAAGGTGCATCTGTAATGTGTCAGATATTGCCCAAAATGACATTTGAGACTTCAGTCCTATACCCAAATCACTGTAAGATATGTCTAAATGATGTGTGAAAGTTTCATTGAAAAGGGACACTGCTCTCCTGGTTAAAAAAAGAAAATTTGCGTCAGCTTTTACAACTAATTACAGTCTGATGTTTATGACCGTCTGTAGACGCTTTTGAGCTGAATGATTATCAATGATAGATATCGTCTTACTAAAGGGGCATTTGAAAAATCTAACCCTATTTTATTCTTCACTTGCCACAATCTAAACAACACGGTAGAAGAGAAATGTAGAAGCTCAAAGTAATTTGTGTGGAGTTAGACACTTTACAGGTGCACAATATTATTATAATGCCTAAATATTTTCGAAAA
Source organism: Echinarachnius parma (assembly GCA_037951105.1). NCBI lineage: Eukaryota > Metazoa > Echinodermata > Echinoidea > Clypeasteroida > Echinarachniidae > Echinarachnius > Echinarachnius parma. The sequence goes on along the minus strand of JBAMJV010002828.1, from coordinate 15,207 downwards.
TCATCAAAAATATACAAAATAGTTGTTGATGATCTCTCATATTGAATCATTAATTTAACAACGCACCACATTCATTTTTTTAAACTAGAAATGGTTGAAACAAATGTGTTTTTAAGGGCGCCCTCTTGTGTTTAAACGACTGCTTTTTAATGATATCAGCATTTATTTCACGTAGTCGTGTGTAAGTTCGTCTGCCTTTCGGGTATGGTGAAGTTATAACTATTAGTTTGTAACGGTTTTTATTTTGATATTGCTAAGAATGTTGAATGACAAGTTATTTCAAGTAAATAATTTGGCATATTCATATGATACTTACGAATCGTGAAAGAAAACATCCAGCCGATTTGTTTATTGTTGTTAATGTTAACCGGGTAATGGATTTCGCCGAAGATGGCAGTATACAGAAAATAAATGTGAACGATATTGAGTGAAACACTCGCATGTCCCTCTCAAATGTAGTTTGCAGTAAGTTGGGGGATTTTTCCAAGTGGAGCCTAATCTTCATCACCATCACCTCCATCATCTTCTTCATCATCTTCATCATCTTCACCGCCATCAGCACAATCATGATGATTATCATTATGATCAATAAAATAATAATGCTCTTTGTATTTAAGTTTGTTTAAGTTGCGGTACATACTGAAGTAGCACTACATTGGAAGAAGAAGATATAATACAATTGCACATAAAGGCATTCTCTCTATCATTAACAAGCGTGTACCCACATATAAACATACAACTAGTATGCAGACACATATAATATCTCACGTTCATAAACATGCCTACAAACCTTTAAAAAAGGTCCTAGAAATATACAAATTCACTAAGAATAAACAGACACTACATATCATTTTCCCTGCTTTAAGGAAGACCATTATTTATTAGGATAATTCATTTTGACAACAATATACATCCATTGCTTCCTTACATACAGTCAATGGTCCTTTAGAACAATTACTACTTTACATCGTTGTATACATTTGGTTGGCAATGGTAACTCATAATAAGTAAACTACATTTGTTTGTCCTTTTACAAAATAAGCTGCCAGCAACATATATATTACTTATTGTCATTTTTAAAAGCAGGTTCGGGTTGTTTTGCATAATGTTCTGCAAATGCTAGCAACATCATGTTTGCTCATTAAAAAAAAAAAAAAACAGCTACATATAGCTACAAGTGTGTATGGTATACACTAGTTTGCAGTGACCCGATGTCTTTCATAAAGACTTCTTTTTCATTCAGAAAAAAAATATTGAGCGCTTTAATTTAGAGCTAGATGAAGTTTATTTTCATGAAAAATTAAAGTTTATTTTCATGAAAAATTGAATTTCAATGCGAGTCACAAAGTCTGATCCACAAAAATTGCACTCGGCCACATATAAATTGACAAAGGTGCATCATTTTGTGATTGATCAATGTGTAATGAAAAACTTGTGTGTTCTGCATCTAGCGCAAATTTATGATTTATTATTACTTGAATTAATGATGAACATAAACACTATGCGCAAGATGCTCCAATAAAGTCATAAGCAAAACTTACACTTTCAAAAAGGTTTTGCTGAGGAATTACAAACTAAGAGCATTGTGGTTATCATGAAAATGGCTACGACAATTCACCTCAGATATGTATCATTTGTTCAAGGTCCATTTTTTTTTTTTACCTCAAAATAAAGTTCATTCTCTGGTAAATTGATTACCGTATGGCACAAAACATAATGACACGTGCCTGCCAGATTGAATGTCTGTAGCCTTTTGAATACAAACGAATAGCTACCCAAAGAGAGTCAGCATATTGGTCTAGAAATATTTGAAAATCAAACCACAATGCTCTTTTGTTTCTGAATTTACCATTGATTATCTTTGTTTGTATTCTGTTAAAAATACTATATATACAAAAAAAAAACATTGCGTCTACATAAGGTTAACACACCACATATATTATCGTCTCATGCCATTATACACATAACATACACATTTGTTTTGTATAGTATACCAAGTATGAACATATTTGTTCACATTATATCGTTACAATGTCGATGCATTTTTTTTACAAATATGTTCAGACAAAAACATAACCACTAGTTTTCATTCGCAAATACTAGGTTTCATCCACATTTATATAACATTTTCTTTACAAAGAATTAACACATATTTAAGTCACCATGGTCACAGTAACTGATAATGCATCACTGATAGCGCATTATCCATAATTATGTCCTTCATAATTCCAAATATCTAGTTCTAATGTCAATTAAATTCATTGTTTATAGCATAATTATAATATTAATACATCGTACATAAATAATTGCTTTCAATTTTCTCACCACCACCAAATACACTAGTTAAGTTCCCACTCTAAATCCAGTTGTATTACATCCATTGAATATCTATTACAGAATATATAGAGACTTGAAAAAGAAACGTTTGAACAACGAACAATTCTTGACAAAAGTAAGAAACCAAACAAACAACAAGGAGCGTAGACATAAATATCAACTAAATAAAACAAATGTAAATTAAAATATGCGTAACAGATTTCGAAATTCAGTTCTGCAGACAATACAAAAGCTTCTGCTGAAAGTTGCCTATCATTTCAAATGATATGAAATTGCATATTTCACATTATGTAAATCACAAATTGCCTAAGAACTAAAATGCACAAGCAAAAAGGGGAATAATACCGGTCATCAGTATATACCATTTAATGCTACATGTATACCACACTGAACACGTGATTGAGCCTTCCTAAGAGGTTAAATGTATATTCTATGTAAGTACAAATGCACATCTTTAAAAAAAAAGCATTACGGCCGGGCCATGTAACACATCCACATATAAACATGTATATATTTCACTCCTGATTACTAATATGTGTGTACAAGACTTGAGTTGTGAACCTAACAGTATAGAAACCTAAACAAACAAATAATTTCAAGAACCCTTATAAGTGAACGGTGCAGCTCACCATCAATTATTTTATTTCTAGACCAATTACTTTCATGATCAAGCAAAGCAATTGTAACTGAAAGCATTATCATTCCTACTATCATTTAGTAAACAGAAGAAAGGACGGGGACGAGTTTAATGTCATGAAACAATTGAAAATTTGCCCTCAATGTAATAAACAAATACAAAAATAAGTATAGGCAAATTAGATTTGCAAATAATTCTTTAAATGTTAATTTATTTAGGTTTCTTTTAAAGATAGTAATACTAGTTGTAACTAAATTGCCACATACAATGGCAAGTATCAACCTGTTAGCTATACCAACATATCAATAAATGACTGAATTGGTTTTTGATACAACTCAACACATATTGGCTGCGTATCAGATTAACAACATTAATGCTAACCCCCCCAAAAACCAACCATTTGTGATAAAATGTTGAATTTTGTTATTTCCAAAAGAAAGAAACATTGGAGAGTTGTAAAGGCACGCAGGCATCCAATGCTAATTTGAATCACAAGAAGTAGTTGTAGCCACTAGCTAGGCATGAAATACTGTTATGTTACTTGGTGGGTTCTTACTACACACGCGAGAGGAAAGACTCAAAATCAATTAAATTCCCGACAGTTCAGTCGAGCACACAAAATGCTTAATGTAGTTTCAACATTCATTAGCACTAGATGCACCCACAAGGTGCCTGGCTGGAACGCTCCCCTGGATTGATTGCAGTGTGAATCAGATGATCAGGGTTATAATAATGATGCACAGCAAGCGTCGTAAGATGCAACGTGCGCCATATAAGTAGCCAACATTTTTAAATTTTTGTTTTGGATGAACAAAATCAAATTCAGTGGCCTTGAGCAAAACAAAAAAATAAATGTTGGTTGCCTGGGTACAATATTGAAATATCTAGCATTTTAAAAATGTTATGGTAGCCAGACAAAAACAATGTTTTACTGAGCCAGCGGCAAAGTGCTGATTTTGAGAGCCCTATGAAAGGAGTCTAAAACTACCCTTGAGGAAAGACTACTAGATACATCACCTGCAATATCTCTGGGAATTAAATGGCGATTGGACATCTCATTTTAACAACAAAATAAAAACAAAATAAGATAATTGACTTAGAAAATGCTTGTTAATGTATGGAACCAGCTGACAAATAAAGAATTTCAAACAAATACAACAAGTTGCATAAAACACACACATCCCTTTTTCCTTTTTTTTAACATATAGAAATACAACAGTAGTTAAAAATAATAGTCTTTTCAAATCTGCTAAATATTAGCTTCCTCAGTTGAAGTGTTGTAAAACAACAATGAGTTTCTCTCTATTTATCGGAGATGGTATTGCCTTCAGCTTTTCTACCAATTATTGAATTGGAAGAATCTAAATTTAAATTGGGAATCACCAAATTTGGCCAACCCTCCAGAGTGCATATCCCTAGATGCCTCGAACACCTCCAACAGTAAAGAGGTTTTGTAATGTATTCAAATTTAATAAAAAAGTTGACAAACGTTGCCATGACTACCAGCAAAGCTTGCAAGATCATTCAAGACTGGCTAAAGCTTGCAAAGTGCCTTGCGAACAATTCTGCCGCAATAAGATGCAAAATCTAAATATATTACACAACTGTTCTATTCGGGTGAGGGTTGGTTGATGGAGGTTGACTGAGCTTGACAAGGGTTGACTGAAGTTGACTGAAGTTGATCGAGTTTGATGGAGGTGGATGGGAGATTGATGGAGGCTGCCTTGGTGATGAGACGAGAGGAGATGGTGGATGCGATGCGATGCGATCCGGTGGGATGCAGTTATCTGTGTCTTTGTGTCGCCTCCTTGGCGGCCATGATGAGAGGCTCGAGGGATGCCAGGGGCTTGGCTGAACTCAGGAAGGGGTGCTGGGGAACATGAATAAAACGTATTTGTTGAAATAGCTCATCTCCAATTGATGTGATGAGTCAGCTTGATAAAGCAAAACAAAGTTAATCCAAAAGCCTCTATTCATTAACTCCTAACGTGCCAAGCTCACATTTTTGCGAGTTACAATGCACACAAATGCCATAGAGCATTACAATCTCTGGCACGTTAAGAGTTAAGTGTACATCTTTCTTGGCATACAGATATTATGTTATTTTACACGTTTTATTACAAACATTGATCCATACATGCATGTTATTGATAAACTGGGGCCTCGGGGCCTCGGAGCCTCAGAGAATCAAACTGTCTTTTCTTCTGGTTTAATGTATTACAATTTACATTTCAGGACACAGAAGGGTTTACCCTCTTATTAGCAGCTAAAAAGTATTGGAAATGTTTATAAAAACCTATGTAGCCACTAACCTTTAGTAGCATCTCGCTGTTTGCTCTCTTGTCTACGTCCATCTCTAGACACCCGTCAATGAAATCTCTGAAGAGTGGGGATAACCTCTCTGGGTGGTGGAGTTCAGGAGTACCATTGGTAGCAATAAGGTAGAGCGCCTAAGAAAACAAAAGATAAGGAAGGAACGATTTATACAAACAAAGTTTATAGAACAAGGCGATAGCCGTAAAGTGTCTCGCCCACTTTCGCGCACTTGACCTCATTTGACCTATGACCTACTTATGTGACCTTTCACCCCAGAATATCATGGAGTCCAATATAGGGCACCTACCAATCAAGTTTGGTTACAAACGGATGCAGGGTTGGAAAGTTATCAACCCTAATAGACTCTTGCAGGAAAATTTTACATTGAACCTCATTTGACCTTTGACCTACTTATGTGTCCTTTGACCACAAAATATCATGGATGCCAATGTAGGGCATCTACCAATCAAGTTTGGTTACAAACAGATGCAGGATTGGAAAGTTATCAACTCTAATAGACTCTTGCAGGTAAAACTTCACATTGACCCTCATTTGACATTTGACCCCATAATATCACGGATGCCAATGTAGGGCATCTACCAATCAAGTTTTGTTACAAACAGATGCAGGGTTGGAAAGTTATCAACCCTAATAGACTCTTGCAGGTAAAACTTCACATTGACCCTCGTTTGACCTTTGACCTACTTATGTGATCTTTGACCGCAGAATATCATGGAGGCCAATGTAGGGCATCTACCAATCAAGTTTGGTTACAAACAGATGCAGGGTTGGAAAGTTATCAACCCTAATAGACTCGTGTAGGTAAAATTTCACATTGACTCTCATTTGACCTTTGACCTACTTATGTGACCTTTGACCGCAGAATATCATGGAGGCCAATGTAGGGCATCTACCAATCAAGTTTGGTTACACACAGATGCAGGGTTAGAAAGTTATTCAAATTTTTATTGTAAGCGTCACGGACGGACCGACGGACGGACAGACAGACGCAATTTGGATCCCTTAGTCTCCCTCCACCTACGGTGGGCTCGACAAAAAACGAGGAGTTTCAAACATATGGAGATCTATCGCTAGTTAATTTATTCAAACACCTGTTTGTATCAATGCATGAACAAAAAGAGTTTTAAGGACTCTCGCTGCTTTGATCACGATCATTGCCGCCGCCTCAAAATCACTATGATTTACACAACTATTACTCTAGAAAGTACAATTTTCTGCCTTTCAAATTGAAATTATTATGATGTATTAGGATAGTATGAATGATTATTATAGCTTCCCATGCAGACAATTGTCAAATATAGGACATACTATAGATGGTGCTGTTTGGATAACACACATATTTTACACTCCCGAATCTTGCCTTGGAACTTACATACAAAGGAACATCACTGATTGATAAGCAGAAGAAATCAGCAAAAATGAGCAAGCGATCGACGAGAATCAAGTCTTCAAAAAACACAACTCAATCTTCGACTGATCTACCAGATTCGGACAAACGAAATTCGCGACGAAAACGTTCCTGTGGCAATGGGACGCTCCAGCGACGCAGAAACGGACGGCTCCTCTACACACACGATTCTGACTAAACTAAAGAATGGGAAGGCAGGTAAACAGAAGAGGCTTTCAATTAAGTTTTTGTTATGCTGCTCTTTGTACCCTACTTTGCGGGAAGCAGATGATCCTGTTCATAATAATAATAATAATTATCCACTTTTATATAGCGCTTTATTACAGTTCAGTCTCAAAGCTGCGCTCGGAGCATTATCACCTTGACTTTAGCCGAGCAGCCTTATTCAAGCGCTCAAGCATTTCAAGGAACACATTCCTGCCAAGTACCCATTTACTACACCTGGGTTGAGAGCAGCAAATGTGGATAAAGTATCTTGCTGAAGGACACACGTGCTGCGGCTGTGAATCAAACCCACGACCCTCGTATTTAAAGACGAAGGCCCGAACCAATATACCACGACTCTCCCACTAGCATGGAGCTTCAGAGGATGATCATGAAAGACCGTGCACCTTCTGAGGGCCTAGTAGGTGTCATGGAGGAGATTCAAGGTGGCCATCACTAGCACCACACGTCGGTCCCTTTCCACTCCTCAAACTCGTAAATGCTCGGCAAAGAACAGCAAGATCATTTGCCCGTGCTGCAAAACACATGCTTGTGGTATGGAACTATTCAATGCTACAAATGTCAGACTGGCTCAACTTTGAATGTACACCGCTACAAGATCAGGAAATTGGGAAACCTCCTCATTATTGACCGGGGGTCCTCTTTTACGTGTTCCGTGTGTGAAGTCAACACTGTGAAGCCATCCACTCCTGAACCTTCTCAAGTGTTGTCTAATGGGAATACATCAAGATAGGAGACGCAATATCTTCGAAAGACATCATGTGCTAATATAGCAGGCGCAAGAACGCATCAAGCTGCTACTCCAACATTGAAGGCACCAGTAGCATCGGGCCCTCTATCCATCTTCATCTTCATCTTCATCATCATCATCATCATCGTCATTATCATAACTTACCCTAAGAGGGTTCTCGTTCAGATAGGGTGGTTCTCCTTCTATCATCTCAATGGCCATGATGCCCAGGGACCAGATGTCAACCTTTGGTCCGTACTGCTTCTGGGTCACGACCTCCGGGGCCATCCAGTAGGGCGTGCCGACCATCGATGTCCGCTTGCTCTGCTCTGGTGTGATCTGGGCGCAGAACCCAAAGTCAGCTGCAAAAGAAAATTAGAGATGAGAATGAGTCAGTGAGGACTAAATTAATCTTACTTACTGAAAACTTGTGACCAGAGCAACTAAGGGATTCATCACCTCCTTCCCTTGCACACAACACATTTTGAACAAGACAATTTTGAGCAGAACCAACGTCAGCTGTACAAAAACACTGCAGCAAAGGAACTTCCTGTATACCCTAATAAATAATCAATTTACCGCCCCTTGCTCTGATCATTAAATATTCATAATGCATCCAGGTACAAATTAAAGGGCAATGAAACTATGGCTTTCGGCTATTATTATCGTTTAGAGGGTGAACAGACATTTTATTTGATACATAACTTGGCAATTTTGGCCTCCTGGATCTCATGAAATCCTTACGTGAACATACCCACATTTTGCAAATTCTTACGGCGGCAAAGGGTGATGGGAGCGGCCATGTTCTTGTAATTGCCCGACATGCTTTGCAAATTATGACGAGTGCGCTACGGGCCGAACAAAAAGCTTTTCACTGGTTTACAGACTCGTCAAAGCATCTACAAGTATTCAGACAATGGTTTCAATAGGTCCTATTGAAATGCATTAGTGCATATCACTGACCATAAGTCCGCACACACCTAATAATGGCGGCCTCCAGTGTTCGCATGAATAGTGGTAAACCCGATAGAGTTTTCACATATTTCTCCCAAAGCAGAAATCTGAGTCGGAGTTATGTTATATATAATAAAAAGGCATATTACGATATATCAAGTAGGATAAACTCTATTCTTGAGTTGCATTGCCCTTTAATCTTATTGGTGTACTAGCTCCTTAAGATGTAAATCTACAGCCTATGTACTTTGAAGCAAAATACAGATTCATGAAAAAATGAAAATGAAGTAATTATAAACAACGCGAGAGAGTGCAACTTCCCTAGGAAAGTAAACAATATTAACAATAATACCGAAAAGAGGAGAGAAACTGTACTCACTGAGTTTGACGGCTCCGTCCATCCCAAGTAGAATATTGTCACTCTTGATATCACGATGGATGATGTGCCTCTGGTGTAGAAACTGCAGGGCTTGTAAACACTGCATGGCAAAGGAAAATAAAAGGAAATAAATAAATAAAAACAATTCATACCAAAATGCATAAAGCATTTATTAAAATACATAGCATGACAAAGAGATTTTGACATAATCATAACATTTGAGAAGGATTTTGTTGCAATTCTTATCACAATGGATGTGGATGATGATGATGGATTGTTCTTGTATACCATGGAGTGCACCCTATGGCTGCCAGAATGCCTTGCTCCCGAGGGAGCAGAAAGTGCACGTCATGTGCGGATTGATCCCGATTGTGTCCGATGACCGGGGTAAAAGTATCATTGTAAAGCGCTTAGAGATGATTATCATTCACATTAGGCGCTATATAAATCATACAATTATTATAACTTATGTGCTTCTGGCGTCAAATACACACTGGAGAGCTCGTAAACACCGCACAGGATAGGAAAATAAAGAGAATACGTGAACACAATATAAAAGCATGACAAGTTGCATTTTAGCTGAGCACACTTTGCGGAGTAACAATATTTTTGTTGTAACATAAAATGGTATCCATGGTGGTAAAGACGTCTTTGAATATAACTATTAAATTGAGCGTGGACTCATGATGTTCAAGATGCTGAATGTTTTGTATATTTTTTTCATTTTAGCCTCTGACAATTCTGCTGGGATTGAAAAAATATTGCTGTTTTTTGTTTTAATATCGCCCCATTATTAATCATTTTAAGTTGCAACAAAATTGTTATGCCTTAGGAATTCATGTGTAATTACTTCTAGGCTCTTTTGCCTCCATATTATACATGTTATAGTTGTATTACACCTTATTAGCTTTAAAAAGTAGAGAACGCTAAAAAAACCTCCCTATCATGTGAATATTACTAACAGGCAAACATATCAATCACAGTGCAGAAATATGTCAACTCATGCCATAAACTAATAATTACGTTCATTTCAAACATTACTAATTAGGAACATGAAGGTAAATTAACTTCATCTATTAAAAGCATCAGAAAATGGGAAAGCGAAATCAAATTAGGTTCGACGTAAAGTTTTAATTTAACGAAAGTGAAAGTCAGTCAGGTGCCGTTATACGGTTATAACTATCCCAATTTTAGTATAATAACTAGTTTCGTGAGTGGGTTGTGAGTTATAGCATGTATTACAAGTCGCCGTTATGGTGTGTATTACATGCAGTTATCAAAAGTGTTCAGTAATATTTTCAAGGACACATTTCAATTCTGTATTTGTCTGCCCATTCTATACTTATGTTCTTCACATAATATTAAACAGGATCTTCAATGCAGTTTACAATTCCTCCTAAATAAACACACTGACACGTGTACTATGAAATAGATCATCACATTTTATGTTCTGAAGTCAGTTAACACTTAATTAATTATTCTTGATACTAGCTACGATTCTGTATTGAGGTTTCACCAGCACCTGTGCATCTACATGTACTTAACATTTCCTTGCATTTCCTATTGTAAAATGACTGGGCAAGGGCATGGCTTTTTGCCAGATTTTTTTAACCCTAATCAAAAAAAAAGTTGCGGCCGGCGGGGGGGGGGGGGGGGGGGGTGGACCATGAGATCTCGGCCGTCGAACGCGCGGCCGCCATAAAATTTGGCACGTAGATAGCTTGCAACATAATCTACAAGATTGCATTGTTATTTTTTTGTAATAATCAATTTTTGATTAATTATGCAAATTTATGCAGAAATCCCCTTTTTGTCTGTAAATCACTAAATATTTTTTCAGAATATCCTAATTTTGTGCATGAATATTATTTATGACTTAATTAACAGGTTTTGAACATTAAAAATTTCGACAGCCAACATTTTCCTTATGTATTTCTTTGTTTTTGGAATTTCTTATGTATTTCTTTTTTTCGACTTCTGTTTTTTATTGTTTTTTCAATGTAATACATTATTGACCATTATCCAACCATCTTAAACCCAAAATTAAATGATTGCAGTGATTAGAATGAAAAATAATGAAGGTTTTGTGTAGTCTAGGAAAAAGTCAATTTCCATAGGATGTGTACACAAATCACAAAATTTAGCGATTTTCGGGCCGACGTTCACTTACAAAAGGTCACGTGACTTTAGAACGGTATACCCGGTCGTCGCAAATCTAGTTTCAAACGTTGCGCAAGACTTCAATGAAAAAAAAAAATCATTGTAGATATGTCCGAATGATGTGTGAAAGATTCATTGAAAAGGAACACTGCTTTCCTGGTTAAAAAAGCAAACATTTGCGTCAGCTTTTACAACGAATTACTGTATAACGTGTATGAGGTTTATGACCGTTCATTAAAGCTCTTGAGCTGAATTATTATCAATGATAGATATCGTCATACTAAAGGGGCATTTTAACAAATCTAACCCTATTCTTATTCTTCTCTTACCATAAGCCAAATAACACGGTAGAAGAGAAATGTGGAAGCTCCAAGTAAATTTCGTGGAGTTAGACACTTTACTGGTTTCACTTTAAGCAAAAGTTAGACTCAGGTTGAGTTAACAATTTAGTAAAAGACTGCCTAAAATGTTTAGTCCTAGAAAGAATAGAGAGTGGAGTCAAAATAAATTAACTATTAACACATTCATTGCTTGAATTTTATCATGGAAATGTTGTGGTATATTGGTTCGGTCCTCTGTTTTAAATACGAGGGTCCTGGGTTTGATTCCCAACCATGGCAGGTGCGCCCTTCAGCAAGACACTTTATCCACAATTGCTGCGCTCACCCCATAGTAAATGGGTACCTGGCAGGAATATATTCCTTGAAATGCTTGATGCGCCCGAGGCAGCTCGGCTAAAGCCAGGGTAATAATACTCACGTTTGTAATGCGAGCACTATATTTATATATAGTTAGCTGCGCTATATAAGTGAACATGATTATAGACTACACATACCAGTACCGTACATAAAACTCTGAACACTCACCTCTCTACACACACTAGCAATTTGACCCTCGTCCATGCAGGTTTCCGTGACAACGTCCGTTAACGAACCTCCAGCCAAGAACTCCATAACCACCTGTATTTAATGAGAAAAAATCATAATCATCAGTTTACATTCTCTGTAACAGTCTCTCTGTTGAATTATTCAATTGAAGAAAGCCAAGAACTATGTAAGACCACCAGTATCACAACAAATAATAGTAATTATCAGTGTTGTATCCGAGTCCACCCAATCCGAGTCCAAGTCCGAGTCCGAGTCCAGACCATCCGAGCCCGAGTCATCGAGTCCGCTACCTTCGAGTCCGAGTCCGAGGCCGAGGCCGGCCTCGAGTCATCCAACACTGGTAATTATATACCTCACTTCGAGAACCTGCAATCTGATTGGTTGAACGAGCAATATTTTTCAATATTGACCGATTCAGTGTCAGTGTCACAAACAGAGCACAATCGATTTTGGTTCAATGATCATTTATTAATTGTTTTCCTTTATATTTGACAATTTTATTTGTTTTCACCAGTATTAATCATAATTCTACTTCATTATAGCTTAGGAGTTAAAGGGGTAATTTAGTTTTGGTAGAGAGGGCGCTGCACATCACAATTTTTTGTGAGGTAATGAAAAACTGAGTGTCGAATTTGAGAGAACATGCAATTTTAATGGCAGAGTAAACTTTATTTGGTCAAAATCGGTCCAGAAACGGCTGAAATATTAATAAATATATCTGATCTTATAATTATTTGGGGCCCAAATAATTGGATGATTAAAAAAAAAATATGAAAAATGCTTACACTTTTTCAAAAATGTTCAAATAGTTGTTGATGATCTATCTACTTAATCATTTATTACAATAGAACATCACATGCATAATTTTGTATGAAAAATGGTTGAAACCAATGCCTTTTTAGAAAGCTGCCTCTTGTGTTGTAATGGCTCTTTTTGAATGATAACAGGCTTTTTACTTAGTCGTTTGTAATTTTGTATACCTTTCGAGCATGGTGGAGTAATAACTAATAATTTATAATGTTACTGTCCAGGTTTGGTTACTAAAGTTCAGCCTTACCAAAACTGTACTTCCCCTGTACTATCATTCCTCTTTTCAAAAAATTGGTCATGAGCACTTAACTTTAACAGAGTACATCTCCAAGATGACATTAAAGGGATCAGGCAACTTTGTGGACATGTGCAAAAGTGATGAATGGTTGATACGATGTATATTGTTGTTATCTGATAATTATGTCCACTTGGTATTGTGTGAAAATTGTAAGTTAAATGGACGTTATTTGGCCGAGTCAAAAATGCAAAGTGATATTCACTAACTCATTGCACTTACTTTGTACACGGTTACGACTATCTGTGGAAAGTTTAACATCTGAACACTTCAATCGTAAATAACTTTTTAACGAAATGGGTATTCAAAAAAATAAAACCTGTCCCATGCTTCTATTGTTAATACGAATAAAACCAGGTATGAGGGAATCGCTGGATTTCCAAATGGATTTTGAGGATTTTGACAATGTTACTACTGTAGATCCCTTTAAAGGTTTGAGGCAAAACAAACAAATAACAACATAGGGATGTGAGCAGGGGGCGGTAATAAGCAATAGGAAGTCAACTGCAAACCAACAAAAGGGATAATGACACTTTAACAGAAATATATAATTATGCAAAGATGGTTTAGGCCTTACCCATAGTTCATCTCCTACAAGGAAGCTGTCCACATAGTTGACAATGTTCGGATGCTTGTTCTCACGCATGACCAAGATTTCATTGATGATCAACTCCTTCTTGGGCTGCTGCTGTAAGTTCATCTGTTTGATGGCAACCTGAAGATCGAAGAAAACAAACATTCTTTTATTAACTTTCAAATTGATTAATCATATATGTTAGACAGCCGTTCCTAATGCCCAGTCGATAATGTCGAAATGTTTGTTCTCAATCACAACCAAGTTTTCATTGATGATCAGTTCCTTCTTGGGCTGCTGCTGTAGGTTCATCTGTTTGATGGCAACTTTAAAATTCAAGGAAGAAACATTATTTGTTTTTTTTATCATGAATTCAACATTTATTTTGTGTATGTCCTTCCCGTTTAGATTACCCTTATGTTTATATAGTTGATGATGTTAAGATGCTTGATCTCACACATGACCAAGGTTTAATTGATGATCAACTCCTTATTGGGCTTCTATATAACAATTTCAGGGGAATACCTTATTTGACAAGCCGTGGCTTTTACGGTGTATTTCCTGATCACTTGTTTTGTTTTGTATTGTTTTAATTTTTGACAAATGAATAAATGAAGTTTATCTGTTTGATGGCAACCTACAAGAACAAAATTAATCATCATATAGTTGCCAGGGTTCAAAATTCCATGACTAATTTCGTAACCAGGAATTAATTCATGGACTAATGCTGTACATTCATCTGTATCATGGTAAACTCAATACAAAGATATAGAGTATTTGTTTACCTTTTTTTAACCATTTAAAAAATCACGAATACTGATTAATTGAGCTACTTGCAAATGCATTTGCCTCATTTATACTTCAATACATCAGATGATGTACAACATTATATCTCATAGAAAACAAAAGAGGATTTATTTTGGCTATAATCTGCTTTCACAATTTTGTTTACATTTTTTCCCCTGAAAACCTCTGCAAACAAACACTTTCTTTCATTTGACAGGCTTGCTTACCTCATGACCTGTTGCGACTTCAATGGCTGTAAAGACGACACCCGACGCACCCTGAGCAATCTTCTCAAACTTAGTATACTTCCTGTTAGGGTCACCAACACTCACAATAGATCCTGGAAGAAAGTAATAGTACATAAACAGGACAAATTAATATGGTAAATTATAGTATAACATTAATCAACATTGTTAATAATATAAAGCATTTATCTATTAAGCGCCATCTATCTAGGTAACCTATTCCGAGGCGCATAATTATTATTACCCACGGTCATCGGGTACATTTCAAACCAACCCACACGATGATATTGCACACGTTCTCAACTCCCCGGGGAGCATACTAGCCGAGCTGCCACTGCCATTAATTCTAATTAATACCCGACCATGTTACCATGATTCAGCTTAGAATCGTTGTTTTATGTATTTGTTTATCTTTCTCATGTAGGGCACCTTAATAAGTGGAA